>JAHWFP010080625.1:87621-132906 GCA_023313725.1 Lithobius niger
ACGGTAACAATGGTTACAATAACGGACAACAAAATCAAAATTCCGGTAATAATAATTACGGTAAGAACCAAAACCAAAATAGAAATCAAAATCAAAGCCAAAATCAGCAACGGCAAAATTACAATGGCCAAAACCGTGTTCCACAACACGCTACAGACGTAAGCGAGGGCAATGAGTCATGTCAAAATGGTTGCAATTCAAAAAAACGAGTTAGTAGTCTGAATGTGAACAGGGATTCAGAACTAAACTTAAATCAGTCAGAACAGAGCAATAATGACGATCAAAATCCACACGTCAGCTCAGTTCAAGCTCAAACTACTGTTAATCAAACTAATGAGGTAAATAATTCTGATTTCTTAAACGTAAAATGCGTTTCATTATTTTCAGAAGAAAATGCAAATAAATTAATGCTCGATTTGTACTCAAACGTCGAATGGCACCAGCAAAAACTTGCTTCGCCGGATCGCACGTTAGCTTTACCACGGTTAGCGTCATATTTTGACAAAACTTCGTAAATGAATTTACAATTGCTTTAAACACAGTTGACGATAAATATGATTTAACTTGTGACTCAGTAATAGTAACTGTATTCGAGGATGGTTTGGATTCTACAAATTTTCATTCAGAATTAAACCCAGTTGATACTAAAAAAAACCGATAGTTATTGGTTTATTAGGTCATGAACGCACAGTTCAGTTTAAACATACGGATGATTCATTTTATAAAGACAGAGTTAAAATGCCTTCAGGCACTTCTATTGGTATTTCATCAACAACGCAGAAAGATTGGAAAATTAGAATTCCGACAGTTGTAGGAACGTTTGAACCAACAATCTGCTTAACGTTTTTGACAGCAAAAATGTTGCCGACCCAAATGCGTCACCAGCAAAATACTAATCGTTGGGAGAGCGAGGAAACTTGCTCACGAGCGTTTCCGCTCAACCGGGCAACAAATGGTACAAGCAGCACCATCTAGCGTCCAAGGTTGATACTAGCCACGAGTCGGACTATCAAGGAGAAGCATCGCTCGACTCAGAGCAAACAGCGCCTAACGCTGACAACGTTCAAGTGAACACAGTTTTAAATAAAACTAAGGTTAAATATTCACGTCCACACTTAGTGTTTGACGTTGGTAATAGGCCAGAAATCTGTTTATTAGACACAGGTTCTTCACTTTCATTAATTACGAACACAGCAGCACAACGCATGCTTAAGAATTTTAGTGTTAATGCCATTTATTTTCGATGACCACACCAGTCAATTTGGTTGGGGTCGGAAATCGTCAGCTTAAAACTGACTGGAAAATAGTAACAACTATAGAAAAGTGTGAATTTTCTAGAAACCAAGAATTTATTATCGTTCCTGATGGTTCATTTGGTAACATTTCAGTGCTCTTGGGATACGATTTCATGTCGAATAGATCAGATTCGTTAGCATTAAATTGCCCAGTTAACGTCTTAACTATAGGCGATCTAAAATTTCAAATGTCGTCTACACCATAACTAGCTCATGTTGCTTATAATCAAAATAAGGAAATAATAAACAGGGAATTTTATAAACCCAATCACATTTACGTAGCGTCACTTAACGTTGCTACAGATGTAGAAAACGATGATAATCCTAAATCTAGATGGAATTGTACCTGAACAACATTTAATAGAGGTTACTGTATCTTTGTTAAGAGACGAAATAATTCCATCAAATTGTGAGAGTAGAATAACCGGAAATTTACATTTTCCGTATCCAAAAATACAGACAGGAGTTTTCCAACCTGAAAACGGCGAATTTCCTGTACATCCTGCTCACAGTCTTCTTAACACAACTCCCACAGGTATTATTCCAGTTATGTGCATAAATCTTAATGGATTTGATGTAGAACTGAAAGCGGGTACTATCCTAGGTATGTACACTAGGGTGCATTGAAAAAATCAAAAGTTGTAATAACAAAATTTAATAGCAATAAAAAGTTGCCTTTTATAGAGCTTAGTACCAGGCCAAAATTTGATTCCAATCGGATAATGTTTTGAGGGTCCACTTTGGCTTCGAAATTTTAGCCATTGGTTTCCATGCAAAATCGACGCTTACTTTAACTAATTCAACTCCCTTACAACTTTAGCTTGTATTATCGCGTTCTAAGAGCCGACAAAAGTTATATCCTATTTACCTCACTAACACTGCAAAGTTTGGTTACTATCGAACTATATCTTGAGGGTCCACTACGACAATAAAGTTTAAAAAAATGCTAAATTTAACCTTTTTAGAGTATTTAATGAATATAAAGTGCAGTGAAAAAAGTAAAAGTTGTCGTATTAAAACCTAATAGCAGTAAAAAGTTCCCTTATATATAGACTAGTTTCAGTACTAAAGTTCACTCCAATCGGATGATATCTTCAGGGTCCACTCTGGCTTTGAAGTTTGTGTTGTTCAATATAAACTCATACATGAAAATGACGTTTCGTGTTGAATTTGGCAACAACTCTCACACCTCTAATCTTGCACGAATAAAGCTGTCTCCGTAATCTGCTCAACAGACTGCGGTTGAGGCTTTCTTTACAAGCTTCACACACCTCTCAAGTGTCTGTATTTGACATGGAAACTTGAATACGTTAGAATTTTTAAGTGCAGGAATTTCATCATCCGTTAGTAACTCCAGCTCTTTGCGAGACATTTCCATTGCAAGAGGTGGCTCAGTCACAACCACTTTAGAACTATGCCATGGTATCAGATCTGTGTACTCTTTAGCATCAAAGCTCAGAGGTGGTATTGTAAATTCACGAATATGTTGTGGTATCTTTGGTCGACGCCTGGGTGATCCGACAGACTGAAGTTCTCTTATGTGTTTTCGATTATCACTTAGCATTCCCAACTATTCATTCTCTGGTTTAGCAAACTAACTGTTTCTGTGTATAATTGGGTCGATCACATCTTTTAAGTCTTCGGTCAGATACCATGATGATTCAATTGTTTTAAACATATGGTTGGCACCATCCGCACAAGAATGTTTACACTTGATTGCAAACCATACTGGCGCATACACGTTCATGATGTAGCCAGCCAGTATTTGCAGGTTTAGATGGGATTTCAGTTGCCGACATGTCTGCGGTAAGTATTTTTGGTCAGTAGTTAGATCGTTACAATTCATATTAATAGTAACTGGCGGGTTGGTCTCAACTGCACTGTAAATGGGTGATTGGTAGCAACTCGAAAAGTTTTAAGCTTTTACCTATTACTCCATCGAAATCACGAGGCGCAGAGGTTGGTCCATATAAATCTACCAGGTGGCAGAGAGGCAGTTTGTTTGTGTGTAGGTAACAAGTAAGCCATTGTAAAGGTTTTTTCTACTGTATCTCAAAAAGTCTGAGAACACACCATCTTTAATTCTTTTATTTGATCGACCTAATTACACGAAGAAACAGTCTTTTTGCTCTTCCGGAGAATGTATAGTTGGGAATGCTATGAGATAATCGAAAAAAAAACATAAGAGAACTTGCAGTCCGTCGGATCATCCCGGCCTCGATCAAAGACACAACAACGTATTCGTGAATTTAAAATACCACCTCTGAACTTTGATGCTAAAATGTACACACACCTGATACCATGGCACAGTTCTAAAGTTGCTGTGACTGAGCCACCTCTTGCAATGGAAATGTCTCGCGAAGAGCTGGAGTTACTAAGAGATGATGAAATTCCGGCACTTAAAAATTCTAACATATTCAAGTTTTTATGTCAAATACAGACGCTTGAGAGGTGCATGAAGCTTGTAAAGGAAGCCTCAACCGCAGTCTGTTGAGCAGATTACATAGACAGCTTTATTCATGCAAGATTAGAGGTGTGAGAGTTGTCGCCAAAATTCAGCACGAAACGTCATTTTCATGTATGAGTTTATATTGAACAACACAAACCTCAAAGCCAGAGTGGACCCTGAAGATATCATCCGATTGGAGTGAACTTTTGTACTGTTACTAATCTATATATATATAAGGGAACTTTTTACTGCTATTAGGTTTTAATACGACAACTTTTACTTTTATCACTGTACTTTATATTCATTAAAAACTATAAAAAGGTTAAATTTAGCATTTTTTCAAATTTATTGTCGTAGTGGACCCTCAAGATATAGTCCGATGGTAACAAAACTTTGCAGTAGTAGTGAGTTAAATAGAATGTAACTTTTGGCGGCTCTTAGAATGTGATAATACAAGAAAAGTTGCAAGGGAGTTGAATTAGTTATACTTAGCGTTGATTTTGCACGGAAACCAATAGCTGAAATTCCGAAGCCAAAGTGGACCCTCAAAACATTATCGGATTGGATTCAAATTTTGGCCTGTTACTAAGCTATATAAAAGGCAACTTTTTACTGCTATTAAATTTTATTAGGTTGTAACTTTCGTTTTTTTCAATGCACCCTAACGTACACGACAGGTATTATCTAGTACGAGGATGACGCTTCCTTGGTTTCGTCAAATTCAAATTTGCCCACCTCAAGTCCCATTGAGAAATCTCAAACCGCAAGTCCCATCGAGGTATCTCAAATCTCAAGTCCCATCGAGATTTGCCCAAATCAATCCAAACCGAGTGAAAACTGATCGGAGGTGCCAGTTAGTAGCCTAACTGATGCTCCCAAGCCAAAATCCAAGGTAGAACTCGATGCGGAATGGGACATTTTAAAACATAGGTTCATGTTTCCTGATTTAAATAGGGAGGAAACGGGAGAATTTCTAGATATGCTTAGAAATCACCAAGATTCATTTTATAAGAACGATTTTGACTTAGGATGTTACGGAGGATACGAAGTTCCTATAGATACTGGCGAATCACAACCGGTAAGTTCTAAAATGAACCGAGTTCCATTTCACCAACGTGAATTATTAGATAAATATATTGACGAAATGCAGAGAGTAGGAATAATCCAGGAAGGAAAATCAGGATGGTTATCTCCTTGTCTAATGATAAAGAGAAGGCCAACTGGTTATCGCGTAGTCGTAGATTTACGCGGCTTCAATTCTGTCATGGAAAGTGTAAGTGTTCCAATACTTACTGTGACAGAAAGTATGGCTCAACTTAGCGGAGCTAAGTATTTTACACGTTTAGACTTTAAGTTCGGATTTTATCAACTTAAACTAGTGGAATCTGCTAAACCTAAGACGTGCTTCTCTGCTAACTCTAAAACCTATTTTTTTAACCGGCTCCCAATGGGCCTTAAAACAGCGCCTGCCCACTTTCAATTTTGTGCTCAGCAAATATTTGCAGACGTGCTAGGAGCCTATTGTACCGTCTATCTTGACGATTGTCTCCTGAGTAGTCCAGATCTTAAAACACACATCAGTTATGTGAATCCAGCACTAGAACTAGTCGCTCGTTCCGGACTAAAACTCAGTGTTGAAAAGTGCGAATTTGCACGTAAAAAGGTTAAATTCCTAGGCTTTGTGCTAGACGAAAACGGGATACAACCCGATAGCGACAAAACAAAGGCTATGCAACATTATCCTACGCCTAAGACACCTAAACAAGTCCGTTCATTTTTAGGTATGGTAAATTTCTATAGGCGACACATTCCTTCATTCGCCGAAATGTCACAGATTTTGTCCAAATTAACACGGAAAAACTGTAAATTTCTGTGGGGCAAAGATGAAGAAAGAGCATTTCAAGAACTTAAGCGAGCTATGATAAAAGCTGCAACGCTTAAACATCCAGATTTTTCTAAATCCTTTTTCCTTGAAACTGACGCTAGTGGAGTAGCAATCGGAGGTTGTTTAAGTCAGTATCACGGAGGTATAAACTATCCGTCAGCATACACTTCCCGAACTCTCACTAAGGCGGAACGGAAGGAAACAACAACTACAAGGGAAATTCTAGCGATTATACATTGTATAGATTCATTTCGTTGCTATTTACTTGGTAAGATATTTTCTTAACTACGGACCATTTAGCAATTTGCTATCTTTATTGTGCCTCCACCCTCCCCCCCAAATTAGAAAGAATCTTACTTCAACTCAGGGCTTGGGGTGTCACTGCCGATCTGCATGGAAGCGATCACCTCCCCATTGTGTTGTCCACAACACAAGGGGGTTCTGTGGCTTCCAGGCCAGCCCGGTGGGCGCTTAAACGTGCTGAATAGTCAGCTTTTGCTGAGGCTGCTGTATTTCAGCGTGCGGTTGAGGACTTTTCTGATGTGGATGAACTTTCCACTCATTTCGCTGACGTGGTCCTTGCTGCTGCTCATGCTACTATCCCGCGTACGTCCACTCAGCCGCGGCGGGTTCCTGTTCCGTGGTGGACACCTGCTTGCGGGCAGGCCATTCAGGCCCGCCGGCGAGCGTTGCGTGCGTTTACAGTCAGCCCAACTGCTGACAACTTTGTAGCCTTTAAGCGCTGTCGTGCCCGTGCCAGGTTTGTCATCCGTGAGGCTAGACGTGCTTCGTGGGCAGTTTATGTTTCGTCGATCACGCGCTCCACGCCTTCTCAGCAGGTGTGGCGGAAGGTGCGCCAGATCTCGGGGAAGACCGTGCCTTCCCCGGTTTCACAGCTGAAGGTGGCGAATACCGTGATCTCTTCTGTGCCGGATATCGCCAACTGTCTTGCGTCTGCGTTTGTGCAGGTTTCGAGTGATAACCATTATGATCCTGGTTTCCTCAGAATAAAGCGTAGTGAAGAGGCTCACCCTCTAGACTTTCGCTCCGACGGGCTAGAGGAGTACAATTTACCGTTCACCAGGCAGGAATTTGTTTCCGCTTTGTCCAAGTCGCATGACTCCGCCCCAGGGCCTGATGATGTTCACTATCAGCTGTTGAAACATCTGCCTCTTGCCTCCCAGCAGTTCTTGCTGGAGATGTTCAACCGTGTGTGGGCAGAAGGCTCTGTTCCGGCAGCGTGGAGGACAGCAGTGGTCATCCCGATTGTGAAACCGGGCAAAGACCCTACTGCTCCTTCCAGTTATCGCCCAATCGCTCTGACTAGCTGTGTCTGTAAACTTATGGAACGGATGGTCAGTGAGAGGTTGGTCTGGGTGCTGGAATCACGCGGATTCTTATCTGCGTCCCAGTGTGGCTTTTGACGTTTTCGGTCAACCATCGATCATCTGGTTGCCCTTGAATCGGATGTGAGGGAGGCTTTTCGCCTGCGTCAACATCTGGTTCAGGTTTTCTTTGACTTGGAGAATGCTTATGATACGACCTGGCGTTATGGGATTCTCCGTAATCTCTATAACTGTGGCTTGAGGGGACGGATGCCACTGTTGCTTTCCGCTTACATCTCAGGCCGTTCTTTTCGTGTTCGTGTCGGGGCGGCTCTCCCGCCCATTTGTCTTGGAGAATGGTGTGCCTCAAGGAGGTGTTCTTAGTGTCATCTTGTTTGCTATTGGGATCAACCCCATTGCTCAGCAAGCTGCTGTTCCCCAGTCATTGTTTGTCGATGACTTCGGCCTGCGCTTTCGAGCAGCTCGCATGCAGACCTGCGAGCGGCAGCTACAGCTGGCGATTAACAAGGTCCAGACCTGGGCGGTCAGTAATGGTTTCCGGTTTTCTCCGGACAAGACTGTGTGCATTCACTTTTGCCGCCAACGAACGCTGCACCCAGATCCTTGCCTGTACTTGGGGCAGGCGCAGATTCCTGTTGTCCCACAGGCACGTTTCCTCGGTCTGGTGTTCGATTCCAGGTTATCTTGGCTTCCACACTTGCGCCAACTTAAAGACAAGTCTTTGCGGGCACTTAACATCTTGCGGGTTCTGTCGGGCACTTCATGGGGTGCCGATCGCGCTGCCATGTTGCGCCTCTACAGAGCCCTTGTCCGCAGCAAACTTGATTATGCGTGCATGGTGTATGGTTCGGCTAGTGACTCGACTCTCCAGATGTTGGACACCGTGCATCACAGTGGCCTGTGTGTGGCGACTGGGGCATTTCGAACTTCTCCAGTGGTCAGCCTCTATGCTGAGGCCTCGGAGCCACCTTTGGCCATTCGTCGGCGAAAGCTGGCCATTCACTATGCTGTGCGTTTACGTGCTGTGGAATCCAGTCCTGCTTGGTACATGGTTTTTGGGCCAGACTTGCGAGTCGGTAGACGCAGGATGGGTAAGGGTGATTTCCGCGATAGGCTCCAGCAGTCCTGTCAGGAGATAGCCTTTGAAATGCCCAGCATCTTGAGGCTTGGGGGGGATGCCAGTAGCCCCTTGGCTTGTCCCAAGTGGCATTTTCATTTTCGCTCTGGCGTCCCTCCCGAAGGGTTCCACTCTACCTGCACGGTACTTACAGGAGTTCCGGCGGCTGTGTTCTCAGTACGCCGGTTATCAGCGGCTGTTTACTGATGGGTCGAAGTCAGACGCTGGCGTGGCTTGTGCTTGTGTTTGTAAGGGAGTGACGGTTGCCCATCGCCTTCCATCAGGCTATTCTGTGTTTTCTGCAGAGCTTTTGGCTCTCGGTTTGGCGGTGGAATGGATCCTTGGCCTTCAGGGCATGCATTTCATTATCTTTAGCGATTCCATGAGTGCCCTGGAGTCCTTGGCGAATTACAATTCTCGGAACCGCTTGACACAACTTGTCCAAGCTTTGCTTTCCCGCTTGCCTGGCCAGCGGAAAACCGTGCTTTTCTGCTGGATCCCGGGCCATGTTGGGATAGGTGGAAATGAGCAAGCGGATTCTGCAGCAAAAGGGGCCCTTTCTGGCCCTCTCGGTAGGGATCTCAGGCTTGTTCCCTCGGACGCTTTTCCAACTCTGCGTCTAAGGTTACATGCTTTTTGGCAAGCCTCGTGGGATGGACAGGACGGCAATAAATTACGAGCTATTAAAGGCACTGTTGAGGAATGGCACTCGGCGTGTCGCCGCAGTCGCCGTGAGGAGGTGGTGTTGGCCCGTTTGCGCATTGGTCACACTCGACTTACTCACTGTTTCCTTTTGCGGGGGGTTGACCCTCCTGAAGGTTATTGGTGTCGGCGGCCACTTACGGTCCGGCACTTCCTTGTTGATTGTTGCCATCTTGATGGTTTTCGTCGTCGTTTCCATCTTCCGCATGACATTGTGCGTCAATTGGGCGATAAGTCTGTCCTCCTGTCCGGTGTTTTTCAGTTTTTGCAGGAGGTACAGATGTATGACAAGATTTAGATTAGGGGTTTGAATAATATCTCTGTAATGTGTGGTGCAGTGGCAACCCGGACCACTGCACTGTGACTGAGGTTGGCGCTAATGACCAAGCTGTCGACGTGCCATTAAGCCTCATCTCCCCCCCCTCAACTCAGGGAATATGAATTCATCTTACATCACAAGTCGGGCCGACTTCTAGCGGTTTCCGACGCGCTATCTTGTATAGAGATACCAGTCGCTGTGTTGGGCAGTCAATTTCCCGATTGGACGCGACAACACCTAGCGGCGGAGCAACGAAACGATCCATTCTTAGGCCAAATAATTAAACGTGTTAAAGATCAGTCATTGGAAGATCTGATCGATGCTTCTAACAAGCAAAACAACTTTTATAAAGATTATGACGGAATTCTATACAGAATTCGACTAGCAGACCCAAATAGAGGCCAATCTAGCACAGATGTGTATACCTAAATCTCTACAGAACTATTGTATCCGAGATTACCACTCCATACCTGGCGCCGGACATCGCGGAGCCAGAAACCAAAGAATTAATAGAGCTATATTGCTATTGGCCTAAAATGATGGACGATATCGCACATTACGTTAAAGGCACATAACTCCCTCCGGTATATTTTAACAGTTTCACTCGATACACTCGAAATAGTTTTATATAAACTGATTTACCTTTCATTTGCTGGTCTAAGGGTACGATGCAGATGTCAGTAGTGGCGCGTGAATGTTATTAGGCTTGTTTTAAACGGCTCGGTCCGAGCGGTATATAACTCCCGCCACATCGCTGGCAAGCCGCGGCCCTGGAGGAAGGATAATTAATCCTTCGCTCAAGTTTGCGACTTGGTCGTACGATGTGTCACGTTGCAGCAGCCCCAAAATGAGTATGACTAGTGTCGTATAGCAATGCGTGCTGCGGTCGTTTGAACTATATTTTAGCATAGGTGACGCAGAGTAAAGCGGCCAGAACGGAGGGATTTATGTGCCTTTAAAACTTGTCAAGTATGTCAAGCTTACGTTAGACCTAACAAGCCACTCAAGGCTAAGCTAAGAGCCTATCAACCCCTACAGAGACCAGGTCATTCATGGAGCTTGGATCTCATTGGACCCTTGAATAGAAGCGTTCACGGGAACGTTTACATAATGACGTTAATTAACCACTTCAGTCGTTATGTAATTGCAGTCGGAATTCCCGATAAGAAAGCAGAAACAATAGCCAATAAGTTGTTTTCTCACCTCATGGCTAGATTTGGAGCACCCGTGCAACTGCGCGGAGACAACGGAAGTGAGATAAAAAACGCTATTGTGGCAAGATTGTCAAATTTGTTCAATATTAAACAGATAAACTTCACTCCTTACACATCGTGGGTAGGTGGGACGGTAGAAGGCGCAAATAAGAGAATAGAAACAGTATTACGTAAAATTTCTGCAAGTTGTCCAGAAAATTGGTGGGAGTATCTAGAATTAGTGACTATAGCACTAAATGCGTGTCCTAATTCAACCACGCTAATTAGCTCACACTATTTACATCATGGTTCCGAATTTAGATTGCCAAGTGCATTAGCTTTCGAACCACCACGAATCTGCTATGATAGTAATGACACTATAGCACGTCTAGAGAGTAGACTACAAGCAGCATTCGAAGTCGCTCGAGCGCATACTTGGAAAGCAGTTAAGAGACAACAAAACTTTTATGATCACACTGCACGTCCGTACTGCTACATAGTGGATGATTACATAGTATTACGTGAATTCTTACCAATTAAACAAATTTTACCGAAATTACTTCGTGCTTGGACGGGACCGTTCAGAATTATGGAATTTGTTAATGATGTTATCGCTCGTATTGTAGGTTTTTTGGATCCATTAAAAGTCGTTTGTGCACATGTGAACAATCTAAAACCATGGTTCCTAAGAACGAATAACCAACCTGTTCTTTTTAACGGACCTACCGATTTGGATTTATTGATGCAGCTTAACGGTACCTTGACAGAAGCTGAAATAAAATTACAACAGAAAATAGCAAAACGTTTGGAAGATCCGACAGACCATTTATTGGAGATTCAACCACCAACGTTTATGCCTTCCGAGCCTGACGATGCAGCTAGCGGTTCAGAAACAAGCTCAACCAAGAAACGCAAACGCGTCGAGCCAAAATCGGCCGATTATTTACAAAATAAATACCGTAAAACAGATTACGAACTTAATAAACAAAGAATGCTTGGTTCTACGCATGGTTATAATACCCGTAGCAGTTAAACTACCCCAGAAATCAGGCTGCGTCAGCAGTTGGAAGAGGCAAACGTTGAGGACGAGTAATTCTTTGCGTATCCAATGGAGAACAAAGAAAACATGGCGTCACCGTGAAGGAGCGTTCACGTGCTCTGCACGCGGCAACCCTAGTGAGTAAAAACGGAAGTTCCTTTCCGAAACTAACACATGATTACTAGACCAGTCACCTACGCAGTTTCGATTCTCATAGTGCATCATACTAAACAGGTTTACATCGCATAAATTCATGAAAAAAGCTTAAGTCTATTATGTTTCAGGATGAAATGTAAAATAACTTTTGAGACGGAAACTCGTAGATTGTTTCAGAAAATACTATTATTTAGAAATAAGATAAAATATATACAAAACACAAAATACGAAAAATACGAAACATACGTAAACACGTATAAACATGTCATACGGAATGTAAATCAATAAATATTTACAACATGACATAAGCAAATGATAAAATGAACATGAAAATATTTACAAAAAACATAGCAAATCACAGAAAATAATGAACGTAAGGTTAATTGAAATAAAATATGTACAGACATGTTATGTGGAATTTACAAACAAAATGATAGGACATGGAAAATCATAAAATACAAATGTACCACACGTAACCATGTCGTAACCATAAGTCACAGCAGAAAGAAAATTTGAAATAAATTCTATCAAAAGGAAAACATTCAAGAAAATTAGAATTACTGAATGGTTGAAATTTAAGAAATTTAAGTTTAGTAATTTTACTAGGAATTGAAATTGAAAGAAAAAAAATTAGTAACCGAAAAACAATTTGGGCGAAAAGTTGAATCTTTACGGTAAATTACAGTTACGAACACTAATATTAAAAATGTTGCAAAACAAAAAAAAAATCGAAATAAATATATACAACAAGCCAGCAAGTCCAGTGTTCTGGTAATTAAATAAAGTAAAATTGCAACATAAATGGAAATTAGTCAAAATAAAATACAACATTGAACATTGATTATACACATAATACAGTTCCTGAAATAAAAATGATCAAAATTAGTACATATAAAATATTGTACGATCACAGATTTAAGAAGTATAAATTTAATATACTTGGTCATGACAAAATGATGAAAATCGAGAAGAATTTTAAGAACAGGGAAATTTAATTTTGACTAAAATTTAAGATATCATTTAGAAAGTTAAGAAATTAATAAGAAAATTTAATTTGGAAGAACTTTCAGAAATCTATGATCATAAGAACATAATATTTCCCTTAACCAATAATAATATAGAGAAAAAAAACCGGCAAAATTGAAATGTATACAATTATATACAACCCTGAATTCAGGGTGGACAATGTTGTACTCGACTATGCCGCTTATTTTGTAGCGGGCAGTCGAGACATGGCAACGGCGTTACTCGTCGCCGCTGCCGCTATCCAGGTCATCTTAAATAAAGCAAATTGAACGACAAAGATTAAAATTCAATTCATGAAATTATGAATGCATGTGAAATTGACATGTAAATTGGTTCATTGTAAATATAAATGTTCGCATATCGCGATACACGTTGTTACCTTAATTTCTCTCACGTTCATAACAACAATATGGAGGGAAATTACTGTAAAATGATATACGGGATTATGATGTTCAGGCATATGAAAATAGCTGGAACATGTTCTTTCCCGACATAATTGTTATAGTTGCATGAACATTTCGTGAGTGATACTACCCCCCACCCCCCAGTTAAAAGAACTTAATACTTAATCCAAATCAAAATGAAATCAGCAAAATATTCTATTTTTTATTAAGTCCATAGGTTATGAATACCTTTTCAAAACCATTATTTAGAGTTCGAACGCGCACCGGAAATTAATTTTCATATGTGCAGAGAGCCTAATACATTTTAGTGTTTAGTTCGCGCTGCCGCGCTCATGGCGGCTAAGAAATTCAAAACCAAGGATTTTGTAAAGATACATTCCCAATATTTACCGGATGGTTATCGGACATTCAAAACTAATGTTTTATGTCATTTAAAACTTATACGTACTATACAAACTTGTACGGTAAACAAATTGTACTAAGATTTAAAATATCACACCCCTCTCCACCCCAACCCCCCCTACTGAAAATTTTCAGAAATTGCATTTCACTCACACTCTAGTTATTCTAGATAGCATTTTATTCTTGAAACGGAAACGGTGCCACGTAACTAAATAATAGGCTATATAGGAGTCCAGTTCATAAAATTAGTTTGGACTACCTAGCCAAAGTTAACTTATTATACAAATAAATAATGACATCACTATATGGCACGGATTCCCTTTCACAAATGGATAATATGAAAAGCATTTAAGGACATTCATTTTTTTAAATTAAGAAAGAAATAAAATGAAGGTCCTAGGCATATGCTATTGTAATTATTTTAAAGGCATGAATTATTAAAAGTTATGAAACGGAAGTTGCACGAACTGTACATAGCTATGCTATACTGTTTAATTTTACATCCAAAAGGATATGAATTATAAAATTAAAAGTAATAATAATAATAATAATCAATATTTGCATTTCACATCCATAAGGAAATGGATCATGAAACGAAAAATTGCAGTTCATTTATTTTAAGACCAGTTTGCATAAATTCCTCTTCCAGTGCTTCAAATAAATTAGCACTACGTTGTTAATAAAACAACATACAAATAAATTGAAATTGATTTTATACCATTTCATGTAAATGTAACTTATTTAACCTATCGTAACTTTAACCTATCAGTTTACTCTTAACTAGGGAATGAAACAATGTTATAAACGTCTTATAGATAATTGGGGTTATAACGTGGTTTCGTTCCTCAATTAAGAGTAAACTGATTGAAATTGCACACTATTTAACCTATCTTAACCTAACTTAACTTTAACCTATCAGGTTACTCTTAATTGGGGAATGAAACAACGTTATAACCCTCTTATACAGGGTGTTTCAAAAAAAACGCTACACGTCGAATCTTTCTAGGTCCAACAACCATTCCCCGTCACTATAACCCTTATCCCTGACCTCAGTAAAGAAATCAAGATAGTTATTCCTGACCTCAGGAAAGAAAGCTTTTATTTGCGTTTCAAATAAGAATGCAAAAGGTAACAAAAGCATGTGACAGCCCTTGTTGGTGGGGGAGGGGGGACCAAAACAAACAATAAATCCCATAATTAGATTTCAAGTAAAAAGAAAAAAAAAAACATTGAATTGGCCATTAAGCAAAATAGCTAAAATAATGGCTTTTACAGTATTTGGATTCCAAATAAAAACGCAAAAGGAAAAAAACGCATGTGGCAACCCTGGTTGATGGTGGTGGGGGGGGGGGGACCAAAACAAACAATAAAAGCCCTTAATTAGATTTCAAGTAAAAAGAAATAAACACATTTATTTCGCCATCAAGCAAAATAGCTGAAATAAAGGCTTTTACAGTATTTGGATTCCAAATAACAACACAAAAGGAAAAAATGCTTGTGGCAACCCTGGATGATGGGGGAAGTCACTTATATATGGCGGCAGTACAACGTAGCTTCTGCGGCCTCTTATCCCTGATACCCTGTAGAAATCGAATCGTCCAATCAGGGCAGTAGCCAGGAAATTTTAGATATCCCTGCACTAGAATTAAAATAAAGAGAGCCTCCCCCCTCCCTCGGCTCCAATAAAAAATAATGAAAAATTAAATCCTATTCGCCACAATTAAAAAATACCTTACGCACAAAAAAATTACAAGTAAAATTACAAATGGAATTGCAAATTTAAAAAAAAAAATTATAGCAAATCCCTGTTAAACTGAATTTTATTTTAAACACACTTTTTTCTGTCGAGCGTAATGTAACCATGCGTGTACTAAGAAAAAGGTCTATGCTTCACGACTGTGAGACAGAGGATGGCGCTTCGTTGCTATTGAAATTGTATTTCTTTTTAATACCGTTAGGCTTGTTTTTTTTTAACATATCTAGTTTAATTTGTTTACCACTTTTTTTTTAATTAACAATCAGCATGATTTATTTTGTGACTATGTGTTCAACAATTTAACACTGCTCCTGATGCTGATACGATGTTTCGAAATAATGTAACCATTTTATCGTGTTGGGCTTACAATTTTGTTGTTAACTGGCTAACAAATTTTAAACGTAATCATTAACTACATCAAAAATGTAAGCTTTGTACATAAACAGACCATTTTCACGTCGCTTAGGCCTACAGGAAATAGAAAGAAAGCACTTTCATTTGAAACCTTAACCTTTCTATGCTACATGGTTCTCTGGAACTGAACTTAGCACGAGTCTGTAAACAAAAATCAACGCTATAGTCCACTATAAAGGCCTCATCGCGTTTTGTGCTCTTCGCCCCAGTAGGCAAAACCCCGCACGTGTGGGGGCTGCGTGGGTGCTGGCTACGGCCCTGGGCCCAAGGTACATACTGAATTATCAACTATCCAGTATTTACATCTAATCGCCACACCACTTGCTGCACAAAAAGTCTAGTAACGTTATCCGACAGGGGTTCCCAGTTTACAGTACTGTTCTTACTGTAATTGGCTGAGTTTAATTACCGATTTAGTAACCTTGGTTAATTCTGCATGTTGCCCTTCAACTGTACTGCCGTTGCACGCAAAGTTGTGAGTCATGTGACCTGATGTCCGCAGGGCATGCACTATTGTGTGATGTGTACTAGTTGGTCCGTACACTTGGACGTGACAGGAGTTAGGTGCATATAACCTGATACGTATCATTCGATACAGTTTGTTCTTTTTATATTCGCTTCGTTCGATAGCTAACCACTCGTTCTTTTTGTATTTCATAACGACATGCAACCTACACCAACGTATCAATATTATTAAATGGTATTACCAAAACGATATGATATCAAATGTTTTGGTAAGGTGCAGGCTACGTATCTTCAGCCACCTCCATGCCGATTTACAGTGACATATTTGGTGGAGAAATTTGAAACCACAGGTTCTGTGGAAAATCAAGATAAAGGCCGTAAACGAACGGCACGAACGATTGAAAATGCTGCCCAGATCCACCACGCGTTGATTGATGAACCAATGACGTCCCAACGTCAGTTGTAACGTCAAACGGGTGTGTCACTGCCTTCAGTTAATAGGCTGATTAAGGACATAAGCTTGAAGATGTATCGTCCACAGCATATCCACACCTTAAACGAAGATGATCCCAATCGACGCATTCAGTTCTGCGAGGAATTCCTAGATTTCCTTGCAGATGCTCCACAGAACGTGGAACGGATATTATACTCCGATGAAGCCAAGTTTCATCTGAATGGCAGAGTTAATTGTCACAACTGCTTATTTTACAGTGATGACAACCCACACGTCACTATGGCGGCATTCACGCCGTCACCTGGCATCAATGTTTGGGAAGGTATGTGGGCTGGGGGGTGGGGTCATTGGACCATTCTTCCTTGATGGAGCAATCAACGGTGCAGTATATTGTCAGCTGCTAGAAGACAGGATTCAGCCAACTGTACGGGAAAAGTGTCCCACAGATATTATTTTCCAACATGAAGGTGCATCACCGCACTATGCAACACAGGTGTGAGACCTTCTTGATTACCAATTTCCCAACAACAGGATTGGTAGAAGAGGTGCGATGGAATGGCCTGCGCGTTTGTGCGATCTGACGCCTATGGACATTAAGTGTGTGGTGAATAGTACGGGATTTGGTGAACATTCAACCAGCCCAGGATATTGCAACACTGCAAGTTCTCATTACTGCTGCATTTGAGACATTTACACCTGACTTATGCAGGGGAATATGCTAAGTTGTGGTGAGTGTATCGTTGCTCGAGGAGGACAGTACGAGCACCTTCGTTCGTGATTCATCACCTGGAACATCTTTCTTTGTCTCTAAACCTTAATGATGGACTTAACTTACGTTATAACTGGTTTGAAACAAAATGTCAAACGTCCGCCTTCTAGAGGTTAGCCTATCTGGTCCGGCAATGGGACGGGGGACCATGGCAAAGTCCTCATCTCAACCCCCCCCTGGTTCCACATGCACTTTTTCTTTTGCTTTATAATTATTTGAAATCTAGGAATTCCTCACAGAACTGAATGTGTCGATCGGGATCATCTTCGTTTAAGGCGTGGATACATTCCTTTTGCGAATTATTTGAAATCCAAATACTGTAAATACCTTTATTTTAGCTATTTTATTTGAAGGCCAAATAAATGCTTTATTGTTTCTTTCTATTTGAAATTAAAAAATAAACGCACACATTGTTTGTTTTGATTGCCTCCCCCCCCAACCCCCACCTACCAGGGTTGGCACATGCGTTTGTTCCTTTTGAGTTTTTATTTGGAATCCAAATACCATAAAAGCCTTTATTTTAGCTATTTTGCTTTATGGCCAAATAAATGGTTTTTTTCCCTTCTTACTTGAAATCTAATTATGGGCTTTTATTGTTAGTTTTTGGTCCCCCTCCCACCAACCAGGGTTGCCACATGTGTTTTTTCCTTTTGCATTTTTATTTGGTATCCAGATACTGTAAAAGCTTTTATTTAGCTGTTTTGCTTTTTACTTTTGAAATCCTATTGTGGGCTTTTATTGCCCCCCCCCCCCCCCACCAACCAGGGTTGTCACATTCTTTTGTTATCTTTTGCATTCTTATTTGAAAAGCAAATAAAAGCTTTCTTTCCTGAGGTCAGGATTAACTTTCTTGATTTCTTTACTGACGTTAGGGATAAGGGTTATAGCGACGGGGAATGGTTGTTGGACTTAGAAAAATTCGACATCGACGTGTAGCGTTTTTTTTAAACACCCTGTATATAAGTGTGGTTTCGTTCCCAATTAAAAGTAAACTGAATGGAACTGCACACTATTTAACATATCGTAACTTAAACCTATCAGTTTACTCTTAACTGGGGAATGAAACAACGTTATAAACGTCTTATAGATAATTGGGGTTATAACGTGGTTTCGTTCCCCAATTAAAAGTAAACTGATTGAAATTGCACACTATTTAACCTATCTTAACCTATCTTAACTTTAATCTATCAGTTTACTCTTAATTGGGGAATGAAACAACGTTATAATCGTCTTACAGATAATAGGGTTTTGGTAAAAGTAAATTAAGCCTAATTCCAATCAATATACTCTTAAAGGGGCATTCCTCACAGTTGGCTTTCCTGTATGGCTCAGTTTTGGCTTCAGACGCATGTAAATGTTGCAAAAGGCATTGATTTGCCTAATTTTCTTCTCGTGCGAAACAGTTTTGATATATTCACTCTTAACATATGTGAAAATGACGCAAAAGCTATTTCGCGCAGTATTATATTCCTCTTAACTGAGGAATGATACCTTGCTAAACCCTTTCCTAGATAATAGCATGAGTGAGATTGATTGGTACGAGTTATGGTCTGCAGAACCCCCTATATCGCTATGTTGGCAGCCATCGGGAGCATCGGGAAGGCGTCCAGTTTTACATGCTACTTTTTGCGCCCTCCCTGGCCAAGTCGCTATGGACCCATACACAATACGATGTCGCACAAGAGGAGTGGATTCACGAAATAAGGGTGGAAGCACCCCAAATTAGACATTTGGTCTCACGACAGGATATTTAACATAACCTATCTCAGCATCTCCAAAACTATAGCAATGACCTGAGCGCCAAACACCAGATGCGACATGGTCGCGAGATGTCGCTAGGCATCTATCGGCATCTCACGACAACAAAGCGAAGCTCCTTGTAGTTTTGTCTGGTGGGGTCTCTCCACCAGATGCGACGTCTCAAGACGTTTTTTCTTGCAATGTCTCGTTGCGAGACGTTTGTCTAATTTGGTATGCGGCCACCCTAACAGTTTTGGACAAGGGGGAGGCAGGGTCACACATTTGTGAAGTCACACACGTATTGGAACAACTATCAAAACGACCGGATAAAGAGCAAAACAAAAATGCCTTCAGAAATAAGGATAAACTCGGACAAATTTCTTGAAAAAATCAGCTATTTGCTTTCTATTCTATCGTATCCGCTTTGCCTCGAATGAAATTCCTCATTCAGAAAAATGTATGTTGAAACGGCAAACAAATAATTACAAAACTTTACTTCTGTATTTTACTCCATTCGCTCCACCTTCCCCTCCCCAACTAAAGTAGCAGATTTGTTATTTTTCTTTTCTCACACTTGGAAGAAAACTTACACAAATAACCGTAAATAACTTTTCAGTGAAAACATAAATAAACAAACATCTGTCAATAACGTAGTAAATTAATAAATGAATCCAGCCAACAATTTGGTACGTTACTTGTATTCGACACCCTATCCCCTCTCCCCGCCCTCCAAAAAAAAAGGAACCTCAGTTTGTGTCACCTATTTCCTTATAAAAAAAACTCCAATCAGTTTACGACCCTTTTCCTATAAAAAAAAGCCTTTTGGTCATTTATTTCCATATTTGAAAAAAAGAGGAAGGGACAGCATGCCCCGACCCCCCCCCCCCAAAAAAAATTATTTTGTCATCTATATAGGGCAGGCTTACCCTCCTCGATCATGATTCTGCTGTACGACAGCACTGTACTCTTTGCCTAAATTACAAGAAATACTCCCCAATTGTGAGCAGTAGTCACGTTGTGGATGGAGGACAAGTTAAGTTACGGACCTGCTTTCACAGTTGTATGGGGAGGGTTGATCCAATCAATGTTGAACCAGGACTAGTACTACACTACAAGCCAGATCGTTGGTGAAAATTAATACACAACAAGGTTGTACAATATGGCCGCCAAAACAGCACTGATTAAGTTGATGTTAGTTAAACCCCCAAAAATGCCAACTAAACTGATGCCGGTCTTGTCCTTGAAAGTTGAACCCCTTTTTAGATACACGAATGTGTCTACCTATTTACATTTTGACATTTAAAACTTCGTGATTGGCAGTGGGACAACTTAAAAAAGCTACTTAAAGTTGGTTTTAAAGCTATAAATAGAAGTTGTGACTTGTCTACAAAACTGAGCTCGAATGGCTGGCTGTAGAAATGTCGTATGCAACATCGTTTCGTGGTGGCCATATTGTCTATGCTCCTTAAATCATTGTAGATTAGGCCGGATAGCTTACTGTCCATGGTTGGATATGTGCCTCTATATGTGTAAAACTACAATATGGGTGGGTACAGCTCCACTCTCATATTCAAAATCTGTTTCACAATAAAATATAAAATCATCGCCAACAAAATGTGAAATCAAAATGTGAAACAAAATGTGAAAACAAAATGTTAAACCAACAAAATGCGAAATCATCGCCCAGGTTAATTTGGCCTTTGCTTTTATGCATGTGAAAGCTATTTATTTAATGAGCACTTTTCTGGACTCACTGGAAAGCGCAACTAGGTCACTACAGCTCACCATAGTAGTTTCTAAACACATGGTGAATTTTGAGATTTCTCACTGTGACATGACCAGTGAAGCATCAGACTCGCCAGAGATTCGAAAATTAACATGATATTGCATCTTACTTCTTCCAAGCCTGCGCGGGCTCTGGGGGTAGTTGCGGTTACTAATGCTTCAGTTAATGTTTTGCCATCGCGCTGCTTTGAAGGCAAAGCATATTGCAGATGCGTTAGCAGCTGCAACTACTGCAAGGGCTCCACGTAGATTTGGAAGAGGTGAAATGATGCTTCTCATTAACTTTCACAATCTCTGGACTCGCCGGCTCCAGGAGGCGGTGTTTCTTCTGAATCCAACAAATAAAGATGATAGACCTGTAGCTGTTCTTTGCTGCAGGATAATTTATGTAAACATAACTAACAAATGACGGAGCTTGTCGTCAGACAGACTGTTCCCATTAAACTTAATGAAGATGAGAAGTCAGTCGACTTGAAGTAGTAAATGTACTCATCATCTGGTGATTAGCCACACCGATGACATCACTGTTTTTATGGTGAATGCATGATGGTGAGCATGCGTTCTTAAAACATTGCATTCGCGACATTGGCCACATTTTGCTCATCAATATCCAGCGAGTACATTCTAAAACAACTAACACGTGACGTCATTGTCGGTGGAAGCTGTTGGTTTTGAAGTAATTGGTCACTGAGCTGTTAGGTAAGTTTAGGTAAGCGCTGATTGTTGGTGTAAACAGGTAATGTGGTGTATGTGCCGCAACGCCACACCACACGTCATATACTAATGCTTCAAGCGACGTCATTCATGGGTACGCCATGAATGCGTCAAACACCCCTGTCAATAGAATAGACTAACTATCTCACATGAGTTAGTCACCTGGTTGCCTGTTGCAACTGGCTTGCGTAAAACCCAGATACATTAATAAACATTGTCACTTCCCCACCGTTACTCTCATGATAGCATTCTTGTGTATACTAGGTTAATCGGCCAGCAGACCTAGTACGTGAAAAATGGCGACAAGGAAATCGGTATAATTAGTTTAAATTTTAAAAACTCCTTACCTGCTACGACTCTTGCTTCGCTTGTGGTAAGCGCAAATTTTCTAATTTTCGCAAATAGATTAATTGTCCTGTATGGATGGAGTTAAGATTTTTCTAAGTTTGTTTTTATTTGCTGCTTGGTTGATTCTGGAAATTGTTAGTTAAGGACGAAATTACATTAGTGATTATGTGTAACTGCTGTTTTTTTTTAATCCTGTGTGTATTAGCATTTAATGAATAATTTTATGGAGATCACACCCTTTGTGATGCACATGTGTTGCTGCACCTCCATTACTAGACAGGGGAATACCACTGCTGAAGAATGTGATCAAATTAATCCTTCGATGCTCGTAGTTGTCACTCACAAGGTTATTGGTTTGGATAGACTGATCAAGAATCAAAACTAGTGTCCTTTTAAAATTGCTTATTATTGTAAAATCATGCTTACTATGTTGTTTGAAAATCACTAGTGTTAGTAGATTAGTAAAACTTGGTTAATATTTATTTAGATACGCGAGTTGTTGAAAATTACTCGTGTTAGCAGATTAGTAAACATGGTTAATTGTTTGAACGCATTAAAAATGTATAGTAGGCTAGTCAAGAATTCAATTATTTTTTGTAAAGCTACTGAGATAAATTTGTAGGCTAGTAAAATTTGTAAATTCGGGTGGGGAACCGAATTATTATTAAATATTTGATTTAACTTGTATAGTTAAGGAAGGACTTAACTTTGTTCTGGTTATTACGGTTAACATTGAAAGAAATGGATGGAACCATTTAGTTAAGAAGGGACTTAACTTTGTTTTTCAATTTAGTCTAGCTGTGACGTTCAGAATTTATTCGATCTGGACACATTTAAGATGACAAACCCCAAGACTAGAGGTTTATTGGAGCGTTACGATGCAGAATTGGATACGTGGTACAAATACACACAGCGATTAAATTATTTTTTAAGGCTAAAAAATAACCGACGCTGATTGGGTGGACGTGTTAATTGCAAGCGTGGGGACCCATGTGAGCATCCTATATAAGATGCTTTAAGTTATTTTAGGATTCTTTAAGTTCTTACAAAAAGAGCAAAACGTACAAGATCCTGTAAGGTCCTGTAAGATCTTGGTTCAAGATCCTGTAGGATCCTGCTAAGATCCTGTAAGACCCTGCAGGATCTTGTACCAAGATCCTATAGGATCTTGCACCTAATCTTATGCAAGATCCTGTAGGATCCTGTAGGATCCTGCTAAGAACCTACAGGATCCTACAGGATTCTACACGATCTTACTTTGTTCAAGATCCTGTAGCCTGCAGGATCTTGCAGGATCTTGCAGGATCCTACAGGATCTTGTACCAAGATCTTGCAGGACCCCAGTAATGTTCGATAGAGTCGTAAATATTCTAAGCCCCAGCCTTGCTAAGTGCAACCACGTATGATCTGTTCATAAAAGCAGTTTTGGAAAATGTAGAGCCTCACCCTAGTGGTGTTAGTGAGCGTGTTAAAATTTTTCGACGCAGTCAGCAGCGGGAAAAATGATCGGAGAATTTCTCGCTGTGTTAAAAACCATGACAAAATAATGTGATTTTTGATTCATGCACAAAGAGACTCATGCATTAACAAAGAGATAATCTGTGATAGGTTGGTTGGAGGAGTAAGATCTGAATCAATTCAATGAAATTGCTAAAAAAAAAACCGCTTGTGTTAAAAAAAACAACTGAATTAGCTCTTTCACTTGAAGCTGCGGAAGTAGATCAGCTAGATATTAGAGGGGACAAAGCGGTTGCCGTAAATTTTGTCAAGAAATACAAAGCTAAGGGTTCAGGTTTTAAATCAAAATGTAATGCAGAAAACCGCTGCAGGAAATATGGGCACATTCGCTTGCACTGGAAGTTAGGATTATATTTGTCGCCATTGCCACGAAAAAGGGCATTTAAAAGCCATCGGTTACAAAAAAATCGAGTGACGAGAGAAAAAGAGCGTCAGCACCTGTAGAAACCTATATCAAGCCAATTTCACGTGACAAATCTTAACACAAGTATGGTTATAAAAGAAATAAATTGAACCAGATACTTCTGAATCAGAAAATGAAACCGAATCGAAAGCTGAATCACGAAACAATTATCAGACAAACACTTGCAACCTTCTCTAAGGGACAAAGACTTAATAAGTACGTTCAAAGTTGACATGTCGTAATTTTACTCACTACAAAATTACAGGAATGAAAACTGTAATAAAGTTAAAGTTGCACAGACTACTGTTAACACCAAAGAAATTGAGGCCAAATATCCTGAACTTGGCCGAATTTCAGCCTGGCCTGGATAAGTTCAAAGATTACTAGGGCGTCATCAGTTCCACTGTCGACAAAATGGAGCGAAGCGATTTTATTCAAAACTCTAAATCGGTCAACGAAAATTGAAAATATCTTCAATTTGGTTTATCTCAGATCTATCTTGATTTTATATAAAGATCTCGATTTCTAGCGATAATGCAAATGTCGGTAAGAATTACGTGAGGCACTGTTAATCTGTAATCGGCATCGGCCCAGTCTTCAAAATATGCTTTTAGTAGCTTACAGTTAACAGACACATTTGAGGCCACTGATTTGATTTGATTTTAATTGAGAGCTGTGGCATAATGCCGCCTGTTTAACATCAACAATCAATCTTTTAACTGTCAGATGCCTTTAACACAAACAGCTTCGCATTTCGATGTTGTTTGGATTTTGGCTCTTGCTATTGGTCCATTTTGTCACCCTGATGGTTCCTCAACCCTATGTCCGATTCCAGATTTTTCTTTTGATAAACCTTCTCCGGACTCCCGTGGTACTGCATGCAAAGTGTGGTTTGGATAGTCCTCGTGGTTTTCGCGTGATGCGCGGTCTAAGATTACATTGGAGTGTCTTCATAGCGGAGCTATGCTCGGCCTTCCACCTCGCTTCGCTCCAATAAGGCTAAAATCCAGCTTTTACTCAAAAGCGATGCAAAGCCTGTCTATTGTAAGGTCCGCCCATTACAGCTAGCTTTGAAAGACAAAGTTAATGACAAGATGACAAGATGAAATTCCTCATATCACTAGGAATTCTCGAACCTAGCACAACAAGCGAATGGGCAACGCTGATCGTAGTAGTTCACAAGTCAAACGGAGAAATACGGATTATTGGTGATTATAGTACAACAGTAAACTCACAGTTGGAAGTCGATCATTATCCGCTTCGAACTGCTGCTGAGCTGTTCAGTTCGGCTGTTCTTAAAAACGTATTTCTGCAAATTGAGCTTAGTGCACAAGACGTTCTAAGCATAAATACGCCGTTAGGACTATTTAGGGCATCACGCACAAACTTATATCTGATGTCTACGTGTTTGGTTTGCATATGCTCACTACTGTCTTTGGTGAATGCTATTGTGGCCTGATTGTTGCAATAAATCTTGGTAGGCATATGCACCGGGATCCAAGCTCCTCTTGTTGAATTGCTTCTAGCCAGATAACTTCACACATCGTTGGTTTCAGTCCAACAAACTCGGCTTCCATGGGTGAAAGGGCTATACACCTTTGTTTGTGCGCTCTACAGGATATTGGTATCCCGGATAGTAATCTTATGTACCCGGACCAGGACTTCCCAATGTCAATGCTGGAAGCCCGTGAGCTGTCCGTGTAGAAACTGAGCACGGGTACTTTAGTTGTTGACTCACAGACAGATGTCTAAGTCTTGAGTAGTCAACATATACAATAGTACTCGTTGTAGGCTTCTCCAATGGTCTTGTCCAGGGTTAGTATTATATTGTTCAAGGGCGATCACAGAAAATAAAATGTCTGGGCGAGTTTGTGATACGACAACCATCAATGCACCGATCAATAATCTATACACAGTTGCGTCTTCTGGGTGTGAACCCTGGGCTTTTCGAGCAGTCAGCAGTACTCCTGCTTCCATTGGCACTGGGACTGGCTTCAGGTTATCATCCATCTTGTAGTGTGAAACAAGTCTTTGGATGTATCGTCATTAGTGAAATGTCCAGAAACCATTGATTTGTTCAAATTGCACACCGAGAAATCTCCTAAGTTCCCCTTGGTCCTTAACATCATACTTCCCAGATAAGATGTGTATAATCTCATTCTTGGTACGGTGGTCCTTGGCGAAGATCGCAAGGTCATCGACATACACTAAAACAACAGCTTTGTTTTTGTACGTGTATATGCAATTGGTCGCTTGAATTTTGTCTAATCCAAGATCTTCAAAAGCTTGATCAAATTCTACAAACCACTGTCTGCCAGATTGGTGTAAACCATACAATGCTTTATGTAGTCTCCAGACTACATTACGGGCTTGTCGATATCCAGGAGCAAGTCACACGAACACTTCTTCTTGAAGGTTGCCATACAAGTACGCGCATTTCACATCCAGGTGACATGTTACCTATTCGTAACAAATCAACACAAAGAAGTATCGCACCAGGGTGAAAGCGATAACAGGCGAATACGTCTCAAAATAGTCATATCCCTTCTTTTGTGTGTTTCCTTGGGTGACGAGTCTTGCTATAAACTTGGCAGGTTTACCAGTTGAATCTTGTTTTATCATGAAGACCTATCGTGAGCTGATGGTCTTCTTCTCGTGGCTTCTTTTAACGGACGTGTAAACTTGTCGTTGTTGCAGGGTGGACATTTCTTCATCCATAGCCTTCCTCCATTCATCAGATTGTTCTGAACAAATTACTTCATCAAAGTTGGATGGAATGAAGATACCTGCACATAGGGCTTCCGGGATCGGCAATTCTGGGCACGGATCTGAATCGTCATCTAGGTTCAGCCATCGTTCTTCTACAGAGCTTGTCTCCTGGGATTCTTCAGGTTTTTCTACGTCACAAGTTGATCTTCGATAAAGTGGGCTGTTACACCAAGCCTCGTGGTGAAGATCTTCTACTTCATCGTCCTCCATCTTCGGTGGTGGTGAAACTCTTCGGGCAGGATCACCAGTAGTTTGCTGGAGGTTCAACATGCTGAAGTTAAAGGCTGGTAAGCTGAACGGCAGTAGATATCGAATAAAATACTGAGCGACTTCTCTGATATACCGTTGGCGTGGTCCACCATTATGTCGATAATAGATGTCCGCACTACCTTTTTCTCTTCCTTTCTTCCGGATAACCACTTCACACTTGATTGCGATATCATCTGGTGCCAGATTGCTTGTGGATGGTGTTGCATGGCCCACTTTCGGATTTGGCGGGGAAATCGGTATATGTCGTGGTGGGCTAACAACACCCTTCTATGTCCACAGTGTTTCTTCCACAACATCATCTGGTTCATTTGCAACATTCTTTCCATCTGGTTCATCATCATTCGCAACATCCTCTGTGCTCATTAGGTCCGGCGTTTCATCTACCAAAAATTCTACGAAGGTATCTTTCCTCTTCGCCAGCTCTTGTTGTGGAGTTGCTGTACATCTAGGCCTTAAATTGTACCTTGGGGCTGGAACAGTTTCTTCTTCACTGGTCTTGAAGTATTTGTTCTCTGGTGTTCGTGCGTTACGCAGGGCTTCACTTCGGTTACTCTTCTCATCGAAACGAACACTCTGTGTTTCACTGACGGCAGTCCTTCCATCATCTGGACACCATACTCGGTATCCTTTCGCGTCAAAAGCATAGCCTACTAAAACACCTAGTTTTGATCTGGGTTGTAGCTTGAAACGGTTTCTGCATTCATCATAAACAAAGCATAGACTTTCTATTCTATTCAAGTATCCTACACTTGGCTGGCAATGAAATATGCTTGAATGGGCAACTCTGTTCTTGATGTACACAGTAGCTTACAGCATCTCAGCCCACCATTCCACTTAGAGGTGTGCAGAGATTACATTGTACATAGAGTCCAAGATCGTACGATTGAGATGTTTGAGACCATAGGGCTATAGACATTTGTACGTTCAGCCTTAATGACGAGTTGAGCCAGTTCATCTTGGAAATATTGAGCACAGTACTCCATTCCATCGTCAGTTCTTAAGCGTCGAAGCTTTCTTCTTGTTTCACGTTCAGCGGCTGACAAGTACATTCAGAATTTATCAAAGGCTTCGTCTTTAGTTTTCATGGTATATACTACATTTCTCCTTGAGCAGTCATCTGTAAAGGAGATAAAATATCGTGCCCCACCTACGGAGGTCACAGGCCCTGCTCCCCATACATCAGAATGGACCAGGTAAAGAGGGGCTTTAGCACTACGTTCCACGTGGGGTTACATGTTTGGCGTCAGTGGATTCCCTAATCTACATGCATCGCAAATGGGATTGTCTGACGAGAGGGACTTAATACCTCTTACTTTCCCATTCTTATCCATTTTGCGAATGGCTTGCATGTTCACATGTCTGAGTCGCTGATGCCAAACTTTCATGTCGGTCCACTGTTTTGCATAGTCTGGCTAATCAGTGCCATTTAGTTGTCGATAAACAGCAGGAGCAGATTCGTCTGACTTCACAACTGGCTTAGAAGTAATTCCGATGGCTGGTACATTGTTCTCCAATCTTTTGTCTGCATGATTCGTATGGCCACTTTGTTCTTTTACTATGAAGAATCCATTTTCTAGTGGTGCCTGCATTAACTACAAGTCCCTGTGTATCACGGATAACAAGTCCGTTGCTATCAGTGCTGATCTTCCATCTAGCTTCAAAAATCTTCGGTCCCAGTAAAAGATTTCTGGTCATATGTGGGGAGTGCAAAACATTCATTAAAGTTATTGGGATTAAACCCCTTTCCACTTGTATCTTAAATTTCACATCCCCGATGCCTTTAATCTGCGTAGTGCCTTCGGCGAGTATGTATGGCCGAGTGTTCACACTCCTGTAATTCGAAAACCATCCTCGGTTAGTGCAGAAATGGTGGGTTGCACCACCTAGGGGGCAAAGAAATGTAAATTCAACGTTAAATTACCGTTCCATTTCTTCGGTAGAATTAAGGTTGAAAATGTCACAGTAATCTCCAAAAAATACACGTACATATTTAAGGTAAACAGAACGTAAATTCACCTTTCATTCAACTATTTTGTCCAAAACTATTGGATGCTTATTCAACCATTTTTCAACCGTTTTTCAGAAACGTTTATTCAACCACTTTTTTTCAGAACATTCATCTTTCATAACCTTCGGGCTTTATGGAACGTTTATTTTCGTGTAATTCAACCAATTTTCCCCAACGATTGTGGTTTATGGTATGTTTATTTAACATTCATTTAATGCACTGAAACTAGGCTAACAACACAAGATTACTACTTACACTAACACTAACTCTCTGTACTTACAGATAGCCACTGGTTCCCATCAGACTATATACCAAGATAATCTGTCACCTTTTCGTTATGGGTCTGAAATCAGGCTGTCTCTCTTTTTATATTTGGAATAAGCTATAGAGTTCTAAATAATGGTCCATCATATTTAATATAATACATGCCAATTGGCTGTTTAAATTCGTTTAAGTTTAATTAATTGCGCTGCAATCCAGCATAAACCTAATTGTCATAGAATTGCGTTGTATCCCAGGTAGGAAAGAAACATAAATTCAACGTTAATTTACTGGGCCACAATTCATTTTATTCTTCTGAAGAATTAGGGTTAATACTGTTGCAGTAATCTTAAAAAACAATTATAGAATTTTCACACTATCAGCGAACCTGGTACTTTTGTTTTTATTTTAAAAAATATGAATTTTCAATGAATACAAATTTCTACATTTGGTAAAACTTACGAGTTAAAATTGTTTCTAGCATTATGTAAAACGTCATATTAAATATTATCCTTGAATAGCTAACAAAACTTGCTCCAAAACTAGTTTGAACTAGAGGAAGCACGTGGTAAGCACGGATGGTGTTGGATGCAATGTTTGCAGCATTGGTATGGTTTGGTCACTGATGTGTATATCTATGGTTCATCAAATTAATCAAATTTTTGCACACACTGGCTAACAAATACTATTTTTTTCGTTTGCTTCGCTCACTCAGATCACATGATTAACCGTTTGTAAACATTAGCCCGCTCAAGCATCATTGCATGAAACGTCAAAATACCAGTGTTACCTGGTTAATTTTGGTTTCTATTGCCTATTAAAAAAATACATTACCTTTTTTATTAGCATTCTCCTTCTCCAATGCTGTTCAATTTAGAGAAAACAAAACGTCGTTCCTTCCGGTTTGCTACTTACTGCGCAGCTCTACTGCGCAGCCTCCATCGTATATAAATCGAAGCGGAGCGACAGAGCTCGCCTTTTCGATACCTCTACCCTGCCCAAATTGCAATGAGGGCGGGAGCAAGGTAATGTATTTTTTCAATAGGCAATAGAAACCAAAATTAACCAGGTAACACTGGTATTTTGACATTTCTAGTTGCCTTGAAAAAATCCATTACCTTTTTTATTAGCATTCCCTTAGGCTTCGTCAAGGTGGCGGGCGCCATTTGATCGGAGTCTCTTCAAGTGGCGACCAGTTCCCTTCACAGAATGGCTCAGTGTGTGTAGGGATTAGAGTATACGGTGGGCTGCCACAAAGGGCCCAACGCGGTACAAGCCGTCAGCATGAAGCGACATATCCCGGAGGTAGTGGGAGGTGAAGACAGTGGGATGGCGCCAGGAGGCGGACTCCATGATGTCCATGATAGAAACGTTGCTGAAGTGGGCCCAGGAGGAAGAAATAGCACGAAGTTCGTGTGCCGTCACCTTGATGCCTTCCGTGATGCAGTCAACGTCGAGTGCCTCATATGCTTGAACAATTACGGTTTTGATCCAAGAGGCAATCATCCGTGCAGAGGTCTGGCCAGTCTTAATGCTGAACGGGAGTAATAGTTGGGTACGGTCCCTCCGTATGGGCTGAGAGGCCTTCAGGTAAAAACGGATGGCTCGTACGGGACATAAGGTTCTTTCCTGATCATCTCCCAAGATGGCAGATAAAGAGGGGATGAAGAAAGGATGCGTGCGCTCAGTAGGTTTCTGAGTTCTTGCACGAAAGGAAGAGTGAGGCATAAGCGTGACACCTTTGTAATCAGGTAGGAAAAAATAATCACGTTCCGTTGCGGATAACGCTTGTAGTTCACTAAAGCGGAGGCGTGCGGCAAGAGCCACGAGAAACACAGTTTTTCTAGTGATATGACTGAGCCGTGCGGAAATTAGGGGTTCACGGTGGGTATAGGAGCAGCCATGAGGGCCGTTAAAATGATGGCAAGGTCCCAGTCGGGAAACCGCTTGGCGACACGAGGTCGGTCTAATTGGAATGAATGGATTAAAAAAGAGATTTTGTAATCCGTGAGGAGGTCAGTGTTTCCTGCCGCTTTGAATACTGCATTCAGAGCTGATCTGTAGACCAAAATTGTCGATCCTCGTAATCCTTCTTTAAATAAAGATGTTAGGAAGCGTAGGAGGTCGTGCATAGGGGGAAGGACTGGATTAACTTCGTTTGAGACACACCAATGAAACCATCGTTTCCAGTGGCTGTCATAGATCGTGGTAGTGGAGGACCTGACAGCACTGGACACGATGCGAGAGGCCTCGTCTTCAAGAATGCCTGTTGAGCGGAGGAGTCGGACGATAGTAGCCACTCATGAAGATGTAGCGACGAGAGGTTCGGTTGGCAAAGTCTACCTTCATTCTGAGAGAGGAGGTCCCTCCGCGACGGTAGTTGTTGAGGGGAATCTATGAGGAGAGAGAGGAGAAGCGGGAACCAAGCCGCCAACGGCCAGTTCGGTGCGGTAAGGAGAAACCGTCCCTTGCATCCGGCGATTTTGCGGAGGACAAGGGGGAGGAGGCGAGGAGGCGGAAATGCATAAGCGTGGAGATGATTCCAGTTGAGAGTGAGCGCATCCATCGCCCAGGCACGCTGGTCCGGTAGTGGGCTGACAAAGAGGGGCAGCTTGTTGTTGAATCTTGTGGCAAATAAGTCCACTGACGGACGTTGCCATAAGTTGAAGAGGGCATGGCAAATGGAAGGGTGTAATGCCCATTTGCTGACCAGAGTCCTTCGGCGTGAAAGGGAGTCGGTGATGACATTCAGAGATCCCGGAATATGAAGGGGCAGAAGTTGAATGTGATTGTCGATGCAGAATTGAAAGATTTCCGACGTAAATGGTGGAGGGTGAGAGAACGCGTCCCTCTGCCCTTGCGGAGGTATGCAACTGCAGTGGTGTTGTCGATGTGGATTTGTACCACTTTGGAGGACAGGAACTGTTGGAAATGGTGGAGGTCGAGGAGAACCGCTCGGAGCTCTAGGTGGTTGATATGTTCCGTCATACCTGGAGGCCATTGGCCGGAGGTTGTGAGATTGTCGACATGGGAGCCCCATCCCAGGTGAGAGGCATGCGTGAAGAGATGAAGATGCGGCTGGGGCTCGTGGTGGGGAACCGTTGCGGTCAGATTTGTGACGTCTATCCACCAGAGGAAGGTTTGAACAGGGAAGGATTGATCCCATTGTTGGGGATGAAGGTCGATGGTAGTACTCGGGTAGCCCCAGTGGGCTACACGGTAGTGGTGGAGGAGTCACGCCATCCATCTCCCGTACGGTACGAGATCCACAAAGGAGTCTTTTGTCCCGAATGTGTAGGCGAGATTCAGGAAGGTGTCGTGTGATTGTTGTAGAAAATTCCGGGTGGTCTGGAGGTGGGACGAAATTCGGTCCGGGGATGGTATGACGGTTCCCGACCGGAGGTCGAAGGATACTCCTAGGAAGACAAACGTTTGAGCGGGGAGGAGACGCGATTGTGGAAGGTTGAGACCGAAGCCTACACAATGAAAAAGTGACATGGCGGAGGCCAGGTTTACGGTCAATTCGTTTGAACGCTGGTGAGGAAGAAGACAGTCGTCTAAAAATTCATGAATGCGAATTCCTTGCTGGTGGAGGTGAGCCAGAACCGGCCGGAAGATGGTGGTGAAGATATGAGGAGCGGCATTGAGACCGAACGGAAGACAGAGGTATTCGTAGACAGTTTTGTCTAGGACGAAACGGAATACGCGGCGGACAGAGGCATGAAGAGGGATGTGAAGACAGGCATCAGCAAAATCTAGGGAGACGGTCCAGTGATTCAGCTGTAGTGATTCGCGAATGGGTGTTCACTGTTTCCATCTGAAAATGCGGATTGTAGCTAAACTGGTTGAGAGGCTTGAGATTGAAGATTAGTCTGGACCCTCCGTTTTTCTCGTCGCACAAAAAAATGTTGCTGTAGAAGCCCGGGGTGAACGGAGGAAAAACAACGTGAATTGCTCGTTTTTGTACAAGAGATTGGATCTCTGAGTGGAGGAGTCCCGAAGAAAGGGATGGACGATCCCACGGGGGACTGTCCACTGGAGGGGAAATCAGAAACTTTGGTTTGAAACCGGAGAAAATTATTGAAAGGAGCACTGGGTTGGAAGTAATCGTGTGCCAAGCTTTGGCATAGAAACGGAGGCGTCCCCCCACAGCCTGTGGGGGAGGTGGAATGTCAATATGAATTGCGGCTCCTGTTTCTGGAGGAACGACTAGAATCTGAGGATGATCTTCCCAGGGGACGGCCTCGTCCGCGGCCCTGGTGTCTGTTTTGAAAAGGCGAGGTTGACCGAGAGACCGGAGGCGGAGGGCGTTCGGTGGATTTAGTATTGGCAGGGAGGTCTGCAGGTGCGCTTGTACTCGGGAGGGAAGGAGCGCAGCGAGAGGTGCGGGACCTGTTGTAGCGAGTTTTGCGCGAAATATCCTAGTGGGGAGCAACCTTGGGGATGAGACCTCGAAAGAGGGATTCCGTCTTGTGAATGGGTTGATTACGCAGAAGATGGCGAGTGGAGTCATGGAGGTTGGGAGCTGTATTGAGTGCAACCTCCCGTAGAAGTAAAGTTGAATTAAAGAGAGCTCGTGCAAACCAGTTCATTGCGTGGTAGGTAGCGAAGCAGCTTTTGCGGAAGACTTGGTTAATAAGGAAGGTCAATTGTTGGGCGTCATCCGGAGGATCCGTGCATAGTCTTTCACATAACGCATTCACGGCGGTGCTGAGAACATCTGCCTGAGAGGTGGTGCGGAGGTCGAGGCAGAGGATACGATCGTTATCGCGGAGGACAAAAATTGGAACCGACGCTCGCCGCGGCAAGTAAAGTGACAAGCCGAAGTCCAATTTGGTACCTGCCGTTGAGAATTCAGATTGCGCATAAGTGTAGAAGTTTCTGGGATTGCCAGTGCCATCGCCAATCGGGCGGAAGAAGTAATTTTCACGGCCCGGACGGGGCGGAGGATGATCTTTGTCCAGTTCAAGAGGGGTCACTAATAAAATACCACCGTTTTGGAGGAGGGTGGTATGGAGCGTTGTTGATTGTCCTAACAGCAGAGGTTGATGGGGGGATTGGTCTCGAAGACCGAAACCCTATCCTGTAACCAGGCTCCTGTTTTTGGAGGCATCAGTTGCGGAGGCGGAGGGTTTATACAAGAAACAGTCCGGAATAATCTCTTCCACCGTCTTCATAAGTACCGGATGAGGGATTTCCGATGGGTCGGGATCATCCGGAAACGGAGGGTCAGGAAGACCGAAATCGGACGGATCCGGGGAAAAGTATGGGTCTTGTTCCACTTCAACAGGAAGGTGCACTGGAGGAGGCGGTGGTGGTGATGTAGGAGATGGGGTGAAGCTGCGGGAGCGGAGGATGGACCTGCGGCAGGAGGCTGAAGACATTGGCGTTTGGGAAGAGAAGCCAACCAAGCGGAGGTGTAGTCCTGCGACTTACGTTTGAAGGTACGCAGAGAAGAGTCCATATGGGAATGCACCTGAGAAGGTGTGAGGTACATTGGTCTGTTTGGAAGCATTAGAAGAATGTGAGGACAAGTCCAAAGGGGTGCAAGCGGGTGAGGCTAATTTAGCCGCTACCTTCCGCGTTTTAAATTGCAACTTGAGCAGCGCATACCGTTTCTTGGTACGGGCTAGCTCGGCAGAAAGCGACCGGAGGTCACTCGACAGAGGCGGTTGGCTGCACAGAATGGGGGACGTGGCGGTGGTATTACACTGCGGAGGAAAGGATTCCTCAAGTAGCGGATTCGGAGGTGGAGGCTCCAGTAAATCCTGTTCAGTGGTAAGCTCGAGAACCTCCACGTTCTCAAGAGGTTGAGGAACAGGCGAAGCAGAAAGGCGAGGAAGGGGGGGGTTTCCTGGGCGTCCCCTTTGCCCGCGGCATCTCGAAGCGGAGGCGGAGGGCAGCGGAGGACAGTCCTAGAATGGAGGTAAGCACGGCGTTTCTTCGGCAAAGTGAACAGCGTGGTGCGTAGAGAAGAAAAGGTGAGCTCTGTCGCTCCACTTCGATTTATATACGATCGAGGCTGCGGAGGCTGTGGATGAGGGATTTCCGATGGGTCAGGATCATCCGGAAACGGAGGGTCAGGAAGACCGAAATCGGACGGATCCGGGGAAAAGTATGGGTCTTGTTCCGCTTCAACAGGAAGGTGCACTGGAGGAGGCGGTGGTGGTGATGTAGGAGGTGGTGGTGAAGATGCGGGAGCGGAGGATGGACCTGCGGCAAGAGGCTGAAGACATGGGCGTTTGGGAAGAGAAGCCAACCAAGCGGAGGTGTAGTCCTGCGACTTACGTTTGAAGGTACGCAGAAAAGAATCCATATGGGAATGCACCTGAGAAGGTGGGAGAGGTTCATTGGTCTGTTTGGAAGCATTAGAAGAATGTGAGGACAAGTCCAAAGGCAAGATAGGGGTGCAAACGGGTGAGGCTAATTTAGCCGCTACCTTCCGCGTTTTAAGTTGCAACTTGAGCAGCGCATACTGCTCCTTGGTACGGGCAAGCTCGGCAGAAAGCGACCGGAGGTCACTCGACGGAGGTGGTTGGCTGCACAGAATGGGGGACGTGGCGGTGGTATTACACTGCGGAGGAAAGGATTCCTCAAGTAGCGGATTCGGAGGTGGAGGCTCCAGTAAATCCTGTTCAGTGGTAAGCTCGAGAACCTCCACGTTCTCAAGAGGTGGAGGAACAGGCGAAGCAGAAAGGCGAGGAAGGGGGGATTTCCTGGGCATCCCCTTTGCCCGCGGCATCTCGAAGCGGAGGCGGAGGGCAGCGGAGGACAGTCTTAGAATGGAGGTAAGCACGGCGTTTCTTTGGCAAAGTGAACAGCGTGGTGCATAGAGAAGAAAAGGTGAGCTCTGTCGCTCCACTTCGATTTATATACGATGGAGGCTGCGCATTAGAGCTGCGCAGTAAGTAGCGAACCGGAAGGAACAACGTTTTGTTTTCTCTAAATTGAACAGCATTGGAGAAGGAGAATGCTAATAAAAAAGGTAATGGATTTTTACAAGGCAACTAGAAACAATTTTTTTGCTGATAATAATGTTACTTCCTTGCTGAAGTCCATTTTACGCATGGGTGGTGTTGGATGCATTTTTTAAAAAATTGGTGTGGTCAGGTCTGTTCATTTGTGTGTCAATGAGGCACAAAATTAGGTTCCTTTGAACAATTTTTCGTCTAGTTTCGCTTAGTGAACACTCTTGATATCAGTTTTACAATGCTGATTTTCGTTCGCTTTATACACTCAATCAGTGCATCCTCTAACTCAAATATCCACCTAAACGCTAAAGATCCCCCCTTTCTAAGTACATCCCTTTCTAATGATCAATTACGTTATATTCTTCCATGTTTATGTTGGCTTGTCATGTTTTCGTATGAGAGAGGCAGAAAGTAAATCGCCGACAATGCCTTATTAGTGTTTTTTTTTTATTTCTTGACTTACGAGAGCCAAAATGTTTTAATTTCATTTACAGAGGTCTTATTGCTGCCGACCACTTTGCAAGGTAGCATTGATAAACATCGTGCAGTGCGTGCACCACAAGTTTAAAGTGATTGTTAAAGCAATTGTTAGCCTCTCCTTTGTTTCATTCTTGATTCGTAGAAAACAGCTTTAAGTTTTGGCCGTAGAGGGAAAGAAGTGGCTACAGCGACTGCCTAGTGGCACCGGTCTTCTGTACAGTTCCTCCACTTCCAATGTTGAGGCGCACACCTCTATCATGCACTACAACTGCTGTTATTATTTAATTTAGTTACGTCGAAGCAGTCTATTAAACAATGGACGTTGTAAACAATGGACGCGTCGAAGCAGTCTATTAAACAATGGACGTTGTAAACAATGGACGTTGTAAACAATGGTCGTCAATATCTGATACTGTTGCGAAGTTGAAAAAAGCGACGGACGGACGGATGGACGGACGGAAAAAGTCGTTGCAATAGTCTTCTCGCCGGTTACGGCGTACAGAAGACTAAAAACGGACAGTTGAGTTAAAAAGTTTAAAAACTTTATAGAACTTAAACGAAGCAAGCAGTCTGCATTAAAGACTGGCCTTGCGAGGAACTTCTTTAGAAACGCTATAGAATTCATTCTGTTGAATCTCGATAGAACACAAGCTCTTTAAAACTACACAGAACATTTTCTTGTAACTTTTATTATATTTTAATATAATAGGTTCTTGCTAGAAGAAACAACGAATATTGCCCCATATTTTCAAACTCTCTGAAGCAGGAGCATTTATGTAGAAATTCACCACGTTTTCACCGAAACTGGACAATATTTCCTTATTACATTTAAATCATTTTCTGCTTGAAATTGACGTTTGCCACTCACACAAATAAATTGGCGAATTTACGTAGAAAAGTATTGCATTTACAACACAACTGGGACCAGCAATAAACATGGAAAAATCGTTAAATTTAGGCAGAATCATGACCGAAAAATTTTCAACCAGTTTTCAACCGTCTTTCCACCAAAATTTAACTATGTAGTCACTTTTATCGTCGTCTAGTTGAGGCTAGCCATGTTGAAAAAACGATTATTTTCTCCCATTCAATTATGGTGAATATAGGGTAGCAGGAAATGTAAATAATACGTTGAAAATTGGCTGAAAATATTTCAACCAATTTTCAACGTATTTTTTACGTTTCCTGGTTCACGATTTTCTACCACAATTGAACATGATATCATCAACCAATTTTAAACGTATTTTTTTACGTTTCCTGCTATCCGATATTTCACCACAATTGAACGGGATATTTTCAACCAATTTTCAACGTATTTTTTACGTTTCCTGTTTCTCGATTTTCCACCACAATTGAACCTGATATTTTCAACCAATTTTCAACGTATTTTTTACGTTTCCTGCTATCCAATATTTCACCACAATTGAACGGGATATTTTCAACCAATTTTCAATGAATTATTTACGCTTCCTGCTAACCGATATTCCACCACAATTGAATGAGATATTTTAACAAATTGTCAACGTATGATTTATGTTTCCTGCTACCCGATATTTACCCCTATTGAATGGAAAATTTTCAAATTTTCAACCAATTTTCAACGTATTATTTACATTTTTTGCTACTCCATTTTCACCCTAATTGAATGGGGGAAAATAATAGTTTTTTCAAGTTTCAACCAAACAAGATGAAAGTGAAAAAATAATTGAATTTTGGTGGAAATACCGTTCTTCAAAATATTTCAACCTATCTCCCATATTTCAACATTAAATAAACGTACCCATGCTGCCTGGGCAGTATTTAAAGTCCAAAGTGCATCCACAGCATCGGTCAAATTTGCTTCAATAAGACGTGCTCTTGTTGGCTTCGGGGCGTTCACTTCCGCTTTGTCATTATCATTCCTAGTTCTAGGGCTCTGGCAACCTCTGGTAAAATGTGATTTTCCTCCAAAACTGTAGCAAGTGATACTCTTATTTCTTCTCTCATTAAGGCTGAATAGGCTTCTAGAACGTTGATGGCTTTGTCTTCCTTTACCTCCTCTCTGTGGACCAGCCCTTTCTCGGGTATACTGTCGTGCGCCTAAAGACATGGCTTGTGCAAAGCTCAAAGTCAAATTGCCAGATAAATTATCTTGTTCCCTCTTGAAAATAATAAGAAAATGTTTTCACTAATTGTGGCACTGCAACAACAATTCACTGGTGTAGGCTTTTCATGATTGGGCACCGTCACACTCGTCGCAGGTAAAATGCTTCTCACCGGTGTGCACCAGTGTGTGAGTCTAACTATAGACGGCAGTATCTACTTCAGCATAACTCATGCTATGTCAATTGAAATCAAGATGTGCCACATAATATACACTTGGGCGGACTTTCTCCAGTATGTACTATGACCTATAGCACTGTAAGGCCTTATCATACTACCATGAAGCCTTCCTACACAATGCACACTTAAATGGCTTCTCACTCTACACTAAATGCAATGACTATTAGGGCTTCACTACACAACTTGCACTTGAATAGCTTTTCACTGATGTGTATAGGCTGGATGTTATGAATATGCAGCTTTACCGTGTAGCGAGTATGTGCGAGACTTTTCTCTAACATGTGCGCAATTGTTTGGCTTTATACTGTACATGTCCCACATACTTCACATTTATATGGCGTATTTTCTTTAGAACACACTTAGTGTAGTTTATTTTCGCCACACAACTTTTTCCCTATAGTGCTTTGGAAACGTGGGTCTTGGAAATACAAATAACAAATGTCTATTGTCCACATGCGTTTCAAATACGAGAGTAGACTGGGCTCATAACCCTGTTGAAATTCTAGATAGAATACCTAGTATCACAATGTACCAGTATATGAAGTGTGGGAATATAAATTACTAAAGTTCAGACCCATTGAATGAAAAATTAACATGTGCCAATTTACTTATTTGAGGCAGTGCAAGTACAGGCTTGTGTACAATTTTCAAACACTTTTATTTGCTTTTTAAATATGCACATGAAAGTCTACAACTACTTGGCAACATAATAGTCCTGAATAAACTCATTAAGGGCTTGGCATTTCATATTGCAGCTTGCAATAAGGGAAATGAGAAGCAACCTGCTTCCACGTTCATCTCGTCTTCATAGAACAGGCAGAAGAACCTCTTTGGGGGTTGGTGTGCTTGCGAGCGGCCTAGAGCGTCACACCGACGGCTGGCTGAAACTCACAATCACACTGTACATGGCAAAACTTTGGCTAAAGCTACAGCAAAGACCCTGTCTTATCAATGGTTTTGCGGTACACTAAACACGGTTGGCGTGAGAAAGTCGGCGACGCTGAAATCAAACCATATTTCGTACAGCGTAACGAATTATCACTTGAGTGCAGTGCGTTATTTTCGGGGAGTCGCGTAATTATGCTGTTACAGTTTCATAGGCAAGTTTTGATGGACCTACATAGCAGACATTACGGTATTGTCAAAATAAAGGGTTTAGCTATATCGAAATATTGGTATTTCAAATTTGACGAGCAGCTAGAAAAAATGTTGTCAGCAAAATAGAGATACGCAACCTGCATGTCCCAAGCATAACTGGGAATTCCCTTTAAAACAAAATGAATGAGTCCATGCAGATTTTGCAGGGTCGATGGATGGTTACACGTTTTTATAATGTTAGACTCATATTCAAAGTATCCTTTTGTTAAAATTATGACGGCCACAACATCTAAGAAAGTAAAAAAAATACAGATGCAAACCTATTTACGTTGCATTTTGGACTTTAAAAGTAATTGAAAGTTAAGAAAGAAATTGAAGTTTTTTGAAGATTTTATGACTGATTTTGGGCTAATTTCTACTTAAGTTACAGATAATGGTCCGCAATGGACGAACCATGAATTTGAGCTTGTTTTAAAATTAAATGGTGTTTGTCATCTGACAGGTCCTGCGGATGCACCTTGGTGCAATGGGCAAGCTGAAATTTTAGTCCAGTCATTCAAAAGAGCCTGTAAAGCTAAAAGGGTAGAGGGGTTCTGTGAAACAAGCTGTAAATAATTATTTAACATCTGCCAGAATCACCCCAAATGCTAAAACGTTGCAAACACCTAGTAAGCATTGCCTAGGTCGGGACATGAAGAGTAAGTTAGACTTACTGTTACTAAATCTTGTAGTGAATGTTTATAGGAAACAGCATAACCAAATCAAGAGCTCACAGCATAAGGCGCCACATAAACTAAATGACGAGTCATTAGTATTGGTGCGCAATGATTCGCACACCATCGGACATAAATGCTTGCCAGCTAGACTCTCAAAAAATCTCGGATTTTAACAGTTTGAAGTTCGCACAGACAACCAACTAAACCAATTAAATCAACTAAATGTAGAACAGGTGTTGCTTTCGAAGAGCCTACCAATCACCAACCAATTGACATGGGTACTGCAACAAGCAAGCAGAGTGAGTTAAGAACTCATAATATACTAATGCTTAAGGTGACATCATTCATGGGTACACCATGAATGCGTCAAACACCTCTGTGAATAGAATGGACTAAATAATGTCACATTGGTTAGTCACCTGTTGCCTGTTGCAACTGACTTGTGTAAAACCCAGATAGAAATAGAAATAGATGATGTACCCACCCACCCACCCACCCACTCAAAACTTAACGATTAATGGTGAAGAGCATCAAAGCGTGACTTAAAAGAATTAAACGAAGAACCACAGGCAACAAAGGCTGGGAGAGCAATAAAAAACTGAGAGTGGAGTTTGGTTCGGGAAACAGCGCCAGAAATGAGGAAAGGATGACCACGAATAGTACTTAAATTAGGAGAGAAGAAAAGAGCAGGGTCCACACCAAGGAGAATGTAAGTTGATAAATAAGTATCATGTCACCACGATCAAAACAATCATGAATAGTAAGACAAAGTTTACAGAGGCGATCAGGATACGATAAGGAGGCGAAAGGCATGACACCATTTGGTAAGGCGACGATGAAAATTCTCCCGACGATTTAGTGACAAGACTGTAAGGGTGGCAAATTTGGGAGCAATAATTAAAACGTGGAAGGAGTAAAGTTTTGTACAAAACAGGAAAAAGATGAGAAGTGAGGTCAGAGAAATCCTTAAGAACAAAATGTGCTTTGAGAAAGACCTTAGAGATTATATTTTCAGTGTGAAGATTGAAATTGAGGGCATTGTTACATTGATACATTAATACGTCAATAAACATTGTGACTTACCCACCGTTACTCTCATGACAACATTCTTATGTATACTAGGTTAATCGTCCACCAGGCTTAGTACACGACAGGTGTTTTTCCTGCAGTTTGTAATTTCCACTAGAGAAAGAGTGGAAGAATCTCAGGTAGCATTCTTTTTGGCAGGAACGAACACCATCAGCAACAGGACAAATCACCAAATCAGTGTATTTTTGACAGCTATATTGTACAACTTGCAATCGTCACGCAGTGCAATTTGTAGTCGTGTACGCTATTTTTCACCTACTATCAGGGTTCGGCACAATCATGGCCCAAAGTGAAGATGTCGGCTATTTCATTAACATTTTTGTCCTGAAGCTGGTTTCGAATAAGAGGGTGATAGCGGTAAACATTTCTGTTGTAAATAAATAAATACCCGTTGTGGCATCTGAACATTATGACGGACGTTTGTTTGTATTCTTATTATTGCAGTTTCATTTGTCTCATTAAATTGTAGCTTAACGGAATCTAGTGGATGTGCAAAACACTGGGTTAGCCAATAAATGATGTTTTAAACATAATATTAATAGATAATTAACTGGTTTTAAATGGTGGCTTTCCGATGTCGCTGTTGTTTTTACGAAAATTTTGTACGTCATCTCTTTTACAGTTTCCTCAAGTGGACATCTTCGAAATGTTTAAAGTTGGAATTTCACTTGTCACCATCGTCACGCTGTTTTTCTTCTATGGCAAAGGTAAGTTTTAAAATGGGGAAGAAAGGCTGTTTACACATCTTAAACATTATAATTCAGAATATGCTCAGCTCTCGTTCCATAATGACATCATTTTGGCATCATTTCATCACACGTGAGTCGATCACACAAGCAAGATGGTTGCTGCTTCTAACTTGCCGGTCCAGGTAATCCAGCCGTACGAAAAGTAATATAAAACTGATAATACACTTTAGCTTCCTCCAAATTGTCTTCTAAATCTTACACCACACGATCTTACACAGCTTGCTATTGTCCTCTGCCCTGATGCTGGTAGAACGTGGCTGGTCTAGTCCACTCAAATGGCCAAACACACCCAGTTTACACAATACATCAATGGTTAATAATAATTTCCCAAGACATAATTCCTCGAGAACCTGTAAGGCCAGCACGACTTAATTTCAGACGGTTTAAATTAGGGATGGGCGATAATGAGATTTCGATTACACGATTATTGCAGTACCTTGATACGTGATATTTGCGATTATTGCAATGTTTCTTCAATATTTTCTTTTAAGTTGATCATTTCGTCACAATAACATCACAACTTCTACGACTAGACTTAAATGTGCGTAGTTAATAAGCCTAACTTATTCTTATTTGTTCAAAATAATTAAGCACTTGCAAATATTTAAAGTATTTAAAATACCATATTGCCTCCACATAAGACACCCTCGTAGATAAGCCACACCCAACAAAAAGAAGTTGCACAAAATGCACGAAAGCCACACATTAGCTGCACAATACCTGAACTGTTAAAATGTGAAAATGTTGAGATTAATCAAGAGATAAGCACTTTATGTTGTAACATTAGGCCCGTTAAAATTTGCTGTGAGCAACAATTTTTCTTATCCATTTGGAGGACTTGTTAGTTTAAATATGTTAGTTAAATGGTTTATTAGAAGTACAAGTAAAATAACTTGTAGGTTTATTAGAAATAACTTCAGAACGGTTACAGATAGTGATGTTTGGTTTACACTACTGGAAAACAGGCCCAAAAAAAAAACGGTAAAAAATTCTGTAAATATTAGCGAAATTATCAATAACTTCACGCTTAGATGTGAAACAAGACGAAATGATATCGAAGCTGCAATAATCACGTAACACGAAAAGCACTGCGATAACAGTATCCCGTATGTTGTATATCGCAATAATATAGAAATATTGCAATATCGCCCATCCCTATTATATGCGGCCATTGTCGGCTTCATGAGTTTGGCTACAACTGGTGGCGGAAAATTTTAAATACAGTGAAGCATTGTTAGCATTTCCAGCAGCACGGCACGGCATGAGTTCGAAATGAGACGGAATAATTAACGCGTCCTGAGCAGCGCCAGGCCTTGTCATTCCAAGACAGTAGCTTGTTGCGTAGCGGCCGTCGTGGAGAGCTGCCGCGTGGCATAGGATGGCATGGCAAGCAAACATTATTCCGTTTGAAATCACTATAAAGGCCATGCCGCCAGAGGCGGACTGGCGGCTCAAGACGCCAGTCGGGAAGGTGACGGCCAGAGGCCACTTCTTTTCAAATTATTAGGGCAAAGCCAAGGACGTAACGAAGTGCATTTGGCTGGGGTGTGGAGGTAGAGAGGTTAAATTTGTCGAATCACCCACCAGCTAGGGGGTCTGTGGGAGCGCTGCGAGCTCCCCCAGCGGGGTCTGGGCAGAGCCCCGGAAGCTGACGGATTTTTAGGTATTCTACGGCCTTTCCTGGCGTCAAATGACACTTATTAGACATTGCTTAGGGCGTCACACAACTGAAAGAAAATATATGTATAGTTTAGGGAAAGACTTTTTTTTTAAATCCCTTCCCATGCCCTAATTTTATTTTTGGTGGCTTTAGAATACTGGATCCTAGGTGTATATACAAAGACTCGGCATTAATTTTTTTTTTTTATTATGAAAAGCAAGTGATTTAATCCTAGTGATTAATACGTTCTTGTTTTGGTTTAGTTTTATGTGTTATCACACTGCAGGTAGCATATTTTGGTGTTTCGTGGGGTGGGGACTTTTCAACATCAGTGTTTAATGCAAATAAAACCAGAACAAGGTCGGGGCGCGCGCGATAATTTTTTTCTTAGTTTAGCTACATTTTTTTCGAACAATCGGCAATTTTTGCGGGTTAACATGGAGGGGGGCCACACCTAAGCCTAGTTAAGGACACGAACTTATTACAATTAAAAGAAAGAAAAAATTGCTAGGCCAGGCGTTAGTATTTGATAGAATTCGGTCATGTGACTCATGGTATTTTTGCTGAGATGCTTTATTTCTCATTTTACCTACAACTTACAAAAGTAAGGAGTAGGAAAAATTCAGGGCTTACCTTTCTAAGCTTAAATAGTCTAAGTGTCAGCACAGTCCACAGCGCTACCGGGGCGGGTACTGGCTACTGGCTCCAGCCGAGCTAAGTAGCTGTTCAATCTTTCTCAGTGGTGACCTAAAAATCACAAACATACATACAAGGAGGGAAAGCAACATTGCTTCTTGGTCTCCACACTAGAAATAATGCAAATAGTAAATAAAGAAAGAAATCACAAGGTAAAAGGTAAATGAAGCAAGCAGTTTGCATTAAAGATTGTCCTTGTGAGGATACACAAACACTAGTCCGAGAAAGAAAGAAAAGACAACTGCCCCGACTGGGACTCGAACCCAGGACATCCCGTTTACTAGCCGGGCGCTCAAACCACTGCGCTACCGGGGCGAGTACTGGCTACAGGCTCCAGCCGAGCTAAGTAGCTGTTCAATCTTTCTCAGTGGTGACCTAAAAATCACAAACATACATACAAGGAGGGAAAGCAACATTGCTTCTTGGTCTCCACACTAGAAATAATGCAAATAGTAAATAAAGAAAGAAATCACAAGGTAAAAGGTAAATGAAGCAAG
>JAHWFP010080625.1:133306-155191 GCA_023313725.1 Lithobius niger
AAAGGGTTGTAGGTTTTCTTTTTCCAGCATTCGACGAAAATCCCGCACTGTCAGTTGGTCTACAGTGTCTGACCCAAGGGAATTCCAGATACGGATAACACGTACAGAGAAAAAATTCTGACGACAATTTGTGCGGGAGAACTGGGCTGCCAGTTTCCAACTATGGCCTCGGGTTTTATCAATGAGTGGTGCAACGTCAAAAAAAGGTAGGTTTACGGCAATCAGACCCCTCAGGATTTTAAAGGTCAAAATTAGGTCAAAACGAATTCTTCTCAACTCTAAGAGATCCAGTCCTGTCCTGGCTAGGCGAGTACGGTAATCTAGATCGCGTAGGCCATGCAAGCGTTTTGTGAACTTACGTTGCACAGATTCTATTTTATCAATGTCGCCCAAAAGGTGAGGGGACCACACTGGAGTTGCATACTCAAGGAGTGGTCGCACAAACACCTTGAAGGCCCAAATCTTAATAAGGTTATTACCAGAAGTGAAGCATTTATTGACAATTGCCATGCGTCTAAACGCCATGTAACACACATTTTGACAATGAAGTGATGACTTAAGGTCGAAGGTAAACCAAACCCCGAGGTCCTTTACCTTACGGACTGCAGGAAGAACAGACTGTTCAAGAAAATAAGATGCGCAACTATTCTGGGAGCCAATATGAAAGGCAAAGCATTTAGGAATTGAAAGTGGCAATTGCCAGGTTTGTGCCCATTTGGCCACTCCCTGAATTTCGACATTGAGCTGTGGGGAGATCAGGGAAGAAATGTTTTCGGCTCCAGTCTTAATGTCATCAGCAAATTTAAATCCATAGGTTTGGTCATTTGTGAATGTAAGCTCGTTGAGGTAAATTACAAAAAGCAGCGGGCCAAGCTGCGATCCCTGGGGGACACCGCAGAGTACAGGAACGCTGGAAGAAAGGGTGTTCTCAATTTTAACCTGCTGGGATCTGCTGTAAAGAAAAGCAGTAATCCAAATCAATAAGTCACCCCCAAAGCCGCAGTTGGCAACCTTAAGCAGAAGTTTGCAGTGTATGACCGATTCAAAAGCCTTCTTGAAGTCAAAATAAATTGTGTTTGAAGCAATTCCAACATCAGATGCAAAAGTCCAGCGGTCAAGGACAGAAAGCAATTGATGCGTTGCAGATCTCGAGGGAAGGAACCCAAATTGGTCCTGTTGAATAATGGAGTATTTTCCAAGATGGGCCAACATAATATCACGAATAATTGATTCCATGAGTTTGCATGCAACACTAGTGAGGGCGATAGGGCGATAGTTTGTGGGGTCCGAAGCAGAACCACGTTTGAAGACAGGGGTTACGAGTGCTGTATTCCAGATTTTGGGAATACGCCCCTACTGGAAAGATCTGTTAAAAATCTGGGAGAGTGGGTAGCATATTTCATGCGCAATTTGTTTGTACAGGAAAGCAGAGAGACCATCAGGTCCACTTGATTTGCTTGGCTTAAGATTTTTAATACAAGACAAAACCTGTGATTCGGGGAACATGACGATAGAGCATATTTCTGTAGCTGGAACAGTTGGAGCCAGGGGCAGAGTGTCCACACCATCATCGGTAATAGCATTCGCGGCAAATATGTTGCTTAGTGCCTCAGCTTTATCAAAGTTCTCTGTCAAATACTGATTTCCAGTTTTAAGTGGAAGAATTGAGCGCGTGGTAGACGTTTTAGAACGATAAAGCCTGAAAAGAGCTGCCTGATTTCCTTCTCGAATAGCAGCCTCCTCGCGAGAACTGTGCCAAGTTTCAACTTTACTGGAGTAGAGTTTACGAAGACTATCATACGCAACCCTATTTTCCAGGGAGGGACACGATTTAAGACGTCTCCAGAGCCTGAACTTTCGTGTGCGGAGCTTCAAAATATGTTTAGGAGAATTAAACCGTTTGCTAACCCTAGATTTTGTACTATCAAGACAAAGCTTGATATGACTTGAAAGAATATTCTGGAAACAGGTCCAGGCATGGTTTATATCAGTATGTGGTTTAAAAATTAAATCGTCCCATTCTACAGAAGAAAGTGAAAGTTTCAATTTATCAATGTCCAACCTTCCAGGAGCTTTGACACTCAAAGGATTGGTCGATATGCTATTCGCTGAGCAAGACAGGTTCAAAGAGAAAACGACAGTACAGTGATCACTATTACCAAAATGTTCGCCGACCTGTAGACCGAAAATGAGCCTGTCATCATCACAGAACACCAAGTCAAGGATGTTCTCGCCCCTAGTGGGCTTATCAACTAGCTGACTCAGCCCTAGAGGGGCAACAAGATCCAGAAATAACTTATGATGATGATTGCCCGCACTGTTGTGGGCCCAGTCCACAGTACTAAGATTGAAGTCGCCGAGTAGTATACATGAATTTAAGGGGTTTTGGGATCGGGCAATAAAATCACACATTGAGGAGATTTCACTATCGTCATAGCTGTTAGGTAAATAACCCAAAATAAAAGAGATATTTAGGCTGGGTATGGAGATTAACAGCCCCTCCGTGTCAACTGCAAGATCCAAAATGGAGAAATGGATGTATCTGCGATGCAAAATTAAAAGACCACTACCCCTGCTACCACGGTCACGACGAATCACAGAATATTTTGGGGGGTCAGCTAGCATACCGTCTGTGATAGCAGGGTGCAGCCATGATTCAACAACAAATATGATGTCATAATTATCCTGGTTGACAAGCTCTCTAAAACAACCAAGGTTCCTTACAACATTGCGAGCATTTAAAAGAATACAGGAAAATTCATTGAAAGTTTTAGTCTTTAACAATGCTGAGGGATGGTCAATTATGGGGTTATTTCCCATTACATACTGGGGTTTTCCTGGGGCGTGTAGATTTTGGCAAGTTCAAGTTGAAGGGTTAACTTCCCTTTTGATGTAAGGTGGACCCTGTCACGGGCGACCAAGGTAGGGTCATCACAGATTTTCTTGTCAATGGATACAAAAGAGTAATTTTGATTCACGCACAGTTGTCGGATCAGTGTATTTGAATGGATAACTTTCTTATCAAGATCTCGGTTCAGACGCCCTAGACGTGGGAATAAACCTATGAAGGTAATTTTGATGCTGGCGTAAGCTGCCCGAATGGAAGTAGCGAAGTCACCAAGATACGTAGCAATGCGATTCGGAGTTTCCTCCTCAATACTATTTGATCCAACACAAATAATGATTGTTCCAGATGGATCACAGTCTTTCAATAGCTGTGTCAGCTTCTTTTGTAGGTCGCTTACTCTAAGTCCAGAGTATGTCCAAGTTTTGGATCCTTTACAGTTACTTCCCTGCAGGCCTCTTACGTTTGAGTCTCCTATTATGGTTGTTACACTTTTCCACTCTGTGACCCTTGACGCAAGTTCCTGCTTGAGATCACTTGGTTTACTTACGGAATTATGGCTACTGATATTACTGCGCTTTACTGTCACATCCTTTACGTAATTTTGTGTCTGACACAACTTTGAAACGTTTGCAAGGTTTTTCTCCAGTCCACCACTTGCCTCAGCTTGAATGTCACATGAATGTTGTCTTGGATGTGGGTCACACACTTGATGTTTCTTTGGTTTATTTTTAGCCTTTCTAACTGTGATATTTTTATGCAATGTATGATGCTCTGATGGTAATTGTGGTAGAATGCATGGAATTGGTGTTATATCACTCTTATCGAGATGTGCTGATAAAATTTCCAGTCCACCACCTGTGGATGATTTTAATTTTACTAGAAGGTTTTGGGCACCATTTGGGTTATTTTCCAAACAAGAAGTAATTTCTGGATTTTTTTGTGTATCAATCACTGCAGGTTGTATAGTGTCCAGTTTGGTTTGGACAATTTTCTCAAAGTCCCTGAACCTGGTTTCCAGCTTCGAGCAAAGGCCCTCGGCGTAGTCAGCAAGAATTTCTTTTTGTTTTTCGAAGAAACTAGAAGTCCACATTTCAAAGAGGTGCTTGTAGTCTTGAAATCTCGACTCAAGCGACATGGATATCTGGTTCGAAATCGAGGCAACCTTTGCGTCAATGTCGACAAGATCTATGTCTTTTTCAAGACTAAACTCTTCAAGTTTATTTAAAAGTTTTGAAGACAGGTCGTGGAGGTCAGGCAAAATTGGGGGAACGTCACAGTTCATACTATTTCGAAGTGCTTCATTTGTATTTGGTGTGGATCCAACTACTGGTGTACTTAGATGGTATTTATTTCTCCTTTGTGGGGTTTGGTAAGAATCATAGTATATGGTACGGCGACGATCACCAATCAGAGGCAAGGACTGTTGATAGTTAGGGTACAAGAATTTTCCCATCTTTAAAAAAAAGACAAAAAAAAAAAACAAACAAAAAAGACACAGTTGTCCAAGTTTACACGCCGGGGCTCCAGCCAGCAACCAAGTACAAAACAGCAACAGCAGCAAAAAAAAAAAAAAACGTCAATGCTGGGATGCGAACTCACGACGAACAATGGTCAGACAGTCCAATATGGCGGCGCCCAGTAGAAAGCACAACAACGGAATCATCGGCAGAAAATCACGGATAACTGCCAAATCAGGGCATGCAGAGGTCTTTGAATACTCACATTAGCAACGGTAGTTGTTCATAGTTGAGACATAAGGGTAATGTGGACGTGAATAGGCAGATGAACTCACCAATTCACCAGAAAAGTGGGAGTCGTGTGTTGTTTCTGGACTCGAAATGACAAAATTATACATATTTTCTAGTGTGGAGGGCAAGAAGTAATGTTGCTTTCCCTCCTTGTATGTAAGTTTGTGATCTTTAGGTCACCACTGAGAAATTGAACAGCTACTTTTACTTAGCTCGGCTGGAGCCTGTAGCCAGTAACCGCCCCGGTAGCGTAGTGGTTTGAGCGCCCGGCTAGTAAACGGGATGTCCTGGGTTCGAGTCCCAGTCGGGGCAGTTGTCTTTTCTTTCTTTCTCGGACTAGTGTTTGTGTATCCTCACAAGGACAGTCTTTAATGCAGACTGCTTGCTTCATTTACCCTTTACCTTGTGATTTCTTTCTTTATTTACTACTTGCATTATTTCTAGTGTGGAGGCCAAGAAGCAATGTTGCTTTCTCTCCTTGTATATATGTTTGTGATCTCTAGGTAATTACTGAGAAAAATTGAACAGCTACTTAGCTCGGCTGGAGCCTGTAGCCAGTACCCGCCCCGGTAGCGCAGTGGTTGGAGCGCCCGGCTAGTAAACGGGACGTCCTGGGTTCGATTCCCAGTCGGGGCAGTTGTCTTTTCTTTCTTTCTCGGACTAGTGTTTGTGTATCTAGTGTTTGTGTATCCTCACAAGTACAGTCTTTAATGCAGACTGCTTGCTTCATTTACAGCTTATCACAGCTTATCCCCGATATCCCACTCACTCCTACTGAAGAACGTGTTTGTGCAACAAACATATTCCGAACTGCGTAAACAAAACGCAACCTCTCACCCCCCCCCCAGCTAGGTTAAGAACGTTTCATACTATTTTTCTCTTACATTATTATTGTTTAAAACCCAGTTAACATTTAACACGTAATGTATCTCTTCCCCCAAAATCATACGACGTCATATAAATACACAAGCATAACCTGAGCAATAAACATGAGAAAATGAAACATGTATTAATTAAATCACAGAAATTATAAATAATGGAACGAAGAAACAATATGGCTGCTTAGAAAAAATACTAATCATTGTTATTACAGATGGAGTCGTCACCCCTCTGTCTGCTCTCGACTACTCCTACGTAGCACAGGTATGTCCCCAACGAAAGTTTGCGGTGGATTTCTCCCGATTTACAGACAGTTTGTGATGCCGGTGAAGCTTTTTGTAGTGCTTCTCAGCGGAACAACTTTTCCAATACTCACCTCCACTGATCGGAAACAGAACAGGTAGTTGAATCGAGGTTTAGGGTGTCCATTTTATCACGTCCACTTTAAAAATGCTTCCATTTAAATACTATCAGTATATTTAGCGTGCGCTTTATCACATTTTGAAGACCAATGGTTGGGATTTAATAAGACTGCATCTTTTTAAGGCAGCAGCTTTGGCATTAGCAAAGCATACAAAATAATGGAACAATATACAGTGCATGAATGCACAGCGATCGTGAGATTGTTTCATGAGAAAAAGTCTGTGACAGTGCACGAAAAGCATTCTAAACCAAGTTTAAACTGCCCGATGTCAACCTTGTACAGTACACTCTTGTTGAACAATTCAGAGAATTATTGAAATATCTGAAAGCGATAGCACTGTGAAAAATAAGTCCAGGAGAAAGAAAATTGTCGGGGCGGAGGAGAATATCGAAACAATGCAGGCAGCATTCGCAAGTCCAAAAATACTTTACGTAGGGCATCAATAGAAACTGGAATCCGGAAATTATCACTTCATATTATGATCCAATGTGATTTGAAACTGTTGTTGGACACAACTAGACGGGAGCATATGTCATTGTTCAAATGAAACTCTTGATGTTTTACAAAGACACTTCAATAACTGGTGGATTTCCAGACAAAACCCATCAGCATGGCTTCCTTGAAGCCCAGAGATAAACTCGTGCGACTTTTTTATGGTATTACTTTAAGGACACAGTGTATTGCAGTAATTCCCAAACAACAGACGGCCTAAAGTACAACATTGTGCGCAAAATGCACCACATTTCTGAAGAGACAATAACACATGTAGTGATAACTTCATTGTCAGACTGTAGAATGTAGTGCACAGTGATGGTGGTCACACTGAGCATGTTACGCACTTCTTGATCAGTATATGAAAAATGTAGTCAATTGGGAATAAATCCCAAACATGGTAGAAATTACCTGTAGTATGAAATTCCTAAATTGCACATTGTTCAAAGATTACAGTGTTTTAAAAGTGGGTGCGATAAAATGGACACCCTGTATGACGTAATGATGTACGCACTGAGATCTTTGGCGGTGATTACATAACAAGTGAGGATCTTGGTGAAAACGTTGGCAGTTTTAAATGCTAGGACAGGTTTGCTGATGTAACCTGTGATCTTAGCTGCCCATGCACATTAAGCGCTACCATCCACCCCCTGGGGAATGAAACACGGATTATCATGCCATACCGCGTATTGGAAGCTTTGTCGGTAGTAGAATTTGACGTGCCAATCACACGATTGCATTATTGATCTGCGTGTTTTCTGTGAACTTCGCCAATTTTTTATTTTAAGCAATATCGTAAATTGCCATCCAATTTATTCATGGTCCTGGCTTGCCATCGATGCTTGGAGTGTGGTTTTTAATCACGAAACAAACAGGTTGATGTAATTCAAAGCCAATTTGTGATATATTGATGATAGGCTTTAATTGACAATACTGATCTTTTTCAACCTTGTCATCCGCAGATGGAATCATTAATGTTAAACTGTTCTCGAGTGTCTTTCTAGAAAAAAACGTCTGCTGGATTTGTTGAGCCTTGAGGAATATTGCAGACAACCATAAGAAAACTTAACACTGATTTTTCTAGATTTAAACCTTGCGTTATGTACGCTAGCTTTTACTGAGCTAGAACGAACCAAATTTTTGACTGCACTATTTGAAGCCAGGTGATAAAGGATGTTTCTTGTATGCTTGCTGCCAGACTCATTACGGAATTCACTGAATTTAAAACTAACGAAATTTGTGGCGTTGTATGGTACAACTGTTTTTTTTTACTAACCCAAACGCAGTCAATAATTCCCGTAATACAAGTGCTCATAATTGTTTTCATTTGATACACGAATGGGAATTTCGAGTGTGCATCACGAATACAGGGTCCTGCAAAACACGGTCCTGCAAAATCAAGATGGATACACGACCAGGGTCTAGCTGGGTATTCCCAATCATGTTTTCTGCCCGTCATGCTCTCTTTATCCAGCTAACATGCTTCACATGTGTTTACAGTTATTTTTCTAAGTCAGCGTCAATACCAGGCCTCCAGACTTTAGACCTCACAAGTGCATTTATCTTCACAAACCCACAGTGTTCCAGGTGCATTTTTGTTAACATACACAATCTTAATATTGCTGGGATAATAAGTCTGTGCCCCCAAAATATTGCTTTGCCCTCTAGTGGCAGTTTATTATATTGGTATAAATACGGTTTTAAAGCCTCATCACACACCCAATCAGGCCAAACTTTGTTTGTATAACGTTGAACAGTGGAAAGTACTTTATTTTTGAGAGTTAGTTTCTCAAATTGGTCTGATAAGATGTCTGATACATGATATTCTGGCACTCTTTCGACCGGAGGTACATACGGCAAAGGCATATGTGATAGAAAATCTACAGTTAAATTTCTGTTTGCGAGGGATGTGTTGGAGTTCAAATTGGTTGCTATTCAGGTATATCACCCATTGCTATACGCGTGCCGCAGCCATACCGGTAATAGCAACCTTACTTCCCAAACACCCAAACAAACCCCTTTTGGTCCATTTGCAGAAAATTTCCTGCCAAAGAAACTGATGAAGTTTCTTGACCCCAAACACTATCAAAAGTGCTCACAGTCAAACTGAGGATATGAAAGTTTGGCTTTGCGAAGGGCTCGTGAAACAAATCCGATAGGTCTATCTTCCTCTGAAGGTCCACCAAACCCTACGGGAGGCACGTCACAAACTAATTTCAAAGGAAGGTTTGGGTCGTACTGCACCAGAACTTTGGATCACAGAAATTCTTTCGTTACGTTTGCCACTGCCTGTGAACATTCAGGTGTCCACAGCCAGAGTGTTGTTGGTGACAAATTATTATGTGTTTAGGGGAGCTAGCAGAGATGCCAGATGTGGCACAAATTTTCGATGCTATCCCATAAACCCTTAGTAGCTTTTTAATTATTGAGCATTACTTGATTCTGGTTCAGTTACTTTTAGACTTCTTTAGACTTCTTCTTCTGGTGTACAGCTGAGTAAAAAAGTACTCTTCTGTTGGCCTTTTTAACTTTAGTTCATATCAGTTAACTTCTTAAGTTAGTAATGTACGGCTGAATAAACTAGTTTTCTTTCTCTTTCCACTTCAGCTCAGTGGCTTTAAAATTTTAAAGTAACTGATGCACAGCTGAACTGAATAAACTAGTTCTCTTTCTCGTTGTCACTTCAGTTCAGTCGTTTTAAAAGTCTAAGTAACTGAAGTATGTGCTTAAGAAATTAGTTATCTTTATGTTTTGAGCAAGAGTTGCGAAGCATTTTGCAAACCTAGTGGCAAAAAGCTGTGAGCGCTTTAGAATCTCATGGCTTTACAAATAAAGCTCATGGCATTTTTACGTCAAGTTACAGCCGGAATTAAACACTGTTTATTGCCACACAGAAGCCATATTGATATTTAGTGCGCTGTGGCAGCAAAAGTAACTAAGAGTAAAACTCTTTCTCAAACTTATCTGAAATTAAAACACTTCAACCTTTTAATTATTCCGAAGTTGAAAATATGATTTTAATTAAATAATTATTATAAACAATACGCATTTTGCCTACGGTACGACTTAAGTTTGAATTAACTGAAACTGAAGGCATTAATTTTTGCACATACTAGCAAGCAAAGAGGAGTCATTTTGTGCTGCTATGCAACGAGATTCGATGCTGTGAAAAAAAGACATGTTCGTTGTCCATAGCAGCTTGAATGAGGATGAGGACAAACAGGAATGGGTTTGGGAATGGGATCGGACTAGACACAGTGACAGATGGAAGGAAGATGGCACGAAAGTAACCGTCATCATCATTTGGCAGTATGTGTGTGATGGTTGATTAGGATCAAACTTAAGTTACGGCAAATTGACCGGTGCTAAATGTAAGGTTGGCAGCAAATAGCAAAATCCTCACGACAATGCCGTGGATGCCGGAAACTTTCGCGAGCCTTGGTTTTGACTTCAGTTGAGTTACTTTAAACGTCTAAAGTAGGATACTGATGTACAGCAGCGTAAATAGTTCTTTTTGATTTCAATTACTTTAAACGTCAAAAGTAACAGATGTATAGCTGAATAAACTAGTTCTTTCTCTTTCCTGTTTCCACTCAGTTCAGTTGCTTTAAAAGTCTAAAGTAACTGATGAGCAGCTGAATAAATTAGGCTTCCTTCTGATTTGACTTCAATTCAGTTACTTCAAATGTCTAATTAGGCTAACTGATGTGTAGCTGCATAAACTAGTTCTGTTTTTACTTCAGTTCAGTTACACCTGACTTTAAACAGGTTAGTATTTAACAAGTAGTTAACGTGTATTCGACCGACACGGGTTCGATTCCGGGCCACATGATGACACGTGAATATTTTCTTCTGGATGGCCCACACATTGGCCATCACTGTGGTACTTGGATGCTACGACGGGCGTTTCTTATATATCCCCATTGCAGTTTTATTTTTTTTTCTAATTGGTTTTCAGCCCACAGTCTTTCCGTCCCAATAAGAACAATATCGTCCACGCGAAGTAAGGTATTAATTATGCAACCATTAATCTCCAACCAAGGTAACATTTTATGTTTCAGTTGACCTTCAAAACGTATGCCCACAAATAGTGGCCTGTGACAAGTTGTGTTGGGGTGATCAAGAATGTTATTCGCACCAAAAATGTTGTTATGGTAGAGAAAAGTTAGAATGTGAGGATTTAATCAAAGGTGGTAAGTATAATGTTGCTTTTAGAAACTTGCAAAACTACAGTGCGTTAGCCAATTCAAACTGTAACATTTTCTCCCATCTTCATGGCTACATGGCACAAAACTAGGCTAGTCAATTTACACATATACCTAGAAGTAATTGTAATAGAAGTAAACTTTACTGTTTCTGACCCAGAAAGACATGCTGAACAATATATTAAAAGTCTTAAACTAGAGGTTTAAGTTTAAGAGGTTTAAAATAGCTGCCATCTTGGAAAAATGTCTTCCGGTTGTTATTCGCATATATTTTGCTATTCATCACTCCTATGACAAAATTGATTCTGAACAAAATTAAAGTACACAAAATTTCCTGCAAAAATGTTCTACTTATTTTTTCTTTTGGAACAATGGTTTTGTTGATATGAAGCATTTGAACTGTTATTATCGCACAAAATAAATCTTTGTTGTGTTGCTACATAAAAGTTAATGTTATGGTATTATCACATGTAATACTGTTCCATCTTTAGCTGGATGTTTGTTCTCATTTAACGGAAAGAAATTTTGTTTTACTGATTAGTTTCAATCAGTAACAGTTATAATAATAAAATAATAATAAAAACGTTTATCTACTCATAGGTAGAAAGGAGCTTGAAGGGCACGTGTAAGTGGTTGTGCCCTTCAAGCTCCTTTCTACCTATGAGTAGATAAACCTTTTTATTATTATTTTATACCACTTACAAAAGTCCTAGTCATCAAAAACGTGTAGAAAACCGAGAAAGAAGTATCATTCGCGTTAATCGAGGACAAATTCAGGTCGCTTCAGGAACCCCCTTAGAGGAAGTCTCTCCAGCAAACTGGAAAAACGTGCCCCAGTGGGCATCAGAACTGCTTCCTCTGACAGTAAATTCCATGGGCGGACAACCCAGACAGCAAAGAAGTTTAATCTGCAGTCCAGCTTAGCCGAGGCAACCGCCAATTTAAGTAGGTGGCCTCTTGTTGCCCTACTGAAGCAAAGATCAAAGAAGGGCATGTCAATGGGCAAAAGAACACAGACAATCCTAAAAGTCAACCGCAGGTCAGCACGTAGCTTACGCAGTTCAAGGGTCTCGAGCCCGGTTTGCAAGAGCCGCTCACCATATGAAAGGTCGCGAAGGCCAGGCAGTTTCTTTGTGATGGGATGCTGGACAGACTCAATTCGGTCAATGTCCCCCAAGGAGGTAAGGAGACCAAACTTGGCTGGCATGCTCCAGCAGAGGTCACACATAGACCTTAAAAGCCCAAGTTTTAACCTTAGGGTTGCCTGACGTGAAACAACGCTGAACAATCACGAGCCTACGATAAGCCTTAGAAACAATCTTGTTGCAATGGTCGGACGACTTAAGGTTCGAGGTGATGAGTACTCCGAGGTCATTTACCTGACATACTCCCGGAATGGTAAGGTCCAAGTAGATACTGGCTGAAGGAGCCCTGATGACCGATATGCAAAACCTGACACTTGTGTGAAGAAAGGGGTAATTACCACATCAAACTCCACTCGAGAACACTGTTGATTCCCTCACAAATTGCAAGGGGGGTCACCAGAATCCACGATTTGCCCACTAAGTTTTAAGTCACCTGCAAACTTAAACTTCATGGTTGATGGGCTGTCGCATTTAAAATCATTTAAATAGATAACAAAGAGCAGGGGGCCAAGCACGGACTCCTGTGGAACCCCACTGACGATAGGTAGGGGGCAGAAAAAGAGGAGCCAACAAGGACACTCTGGGTTCTTCCCTCAAGGAAAGCAGCCACCCAATTTAACAGACTCCCAGTAATCCCAACCTCAGACAGCTTCAGAAGAAGCTTTGCGTGTACAACGGACTCAAAAGCCTTTCTGAAGTCGGAGTAGACGACATCAGTAGGCACGCCGAGACCGAGAGCATCAGTCCACAGGTCGAGACAACGGAGTAACTGGAAAGTGGAATACCTGCCTGGCAAAAACCCAAATTGGTCGTCCGAGATGAGATTATTTTCCAAAAGGAAATTTAACATTTTTGTTTTCACAATGGTTTCCATCACTTTGCAAGGGACTGAAGTAAGAGCGATTGGTCTGTAATTTTCGGGGCAGGTGGCATCGCCCTTCTTAAACACTGGGATCACATTCGCCGTAGACCAAACGGAAGGGAGCAGGCCTGACTCGATGTAGGTTAGTCAATTTACATGTTGTATACCCTGAAGTAATTGTAATAGAAGTAAACTTTGCTGTTTCTGAACCTGAAAGACATGCTGAACAACACACTAAACGTCTAGAAAAATCTAAGTGGCGGAAGAGGTCTCAAATGGCCACCATCTGAGGGGGAAGGGGTGATTTAATCCCCCAAAATAGTTTTTTGGCTGTAACTCCTTAAGCGTTAACAAATCAAAAGCATAATGTGAAAAAAAAACGTTCAGGACATAATTCTGTACAGGAAATGTGATATACATCTTTTATGTAAAAACAACCTTGTACCTGAAAATCGCATTTATTCTAGCGAACGCTCTTTAATTCAATTGGCTGTTGTAGACATTGTCGTGTTCAAAGTGCTCTTGAGAGCCCTCTAATAGCCCTAAATGGACATGCTTAGGATTTTCCGAACACTGGGGATCTATTCTTTCCATCAATCCTAACAGAAATTGTTTATCTTTGGGGTAGCGGTGAAATCATATCCTGATTTTCGAATTCATAGTGCTCTTGCAAGCCCTCTAATAGCTCGAAATGCAACCCTTGAACCCCCAAATCCTATCAAAAGTAAGCTTTTATCAATTGCATGTGTTCAAAGTATTCTTGTGAGCCCTCTAATAGCCCGAAATGGACATGCTTAGGATTTTCTATAAGGTGGAGATCTTTTCTTTCCATAAATCCTAACCGAAATTGTTTTATCTTTGATACAAATATGAATATGAGCATTAAAATGGAACCTTGAAATTGAAACTAGCCACTACACCAATTAAAATTACACCTTTAAGTTACACCTTTAGGCCGATCCCAATCTAAGCTAAACAATTTCGGTTAGTATTTATGGAAAGAAAAGATCTTGACTTTACAGAAAATCCTAAGCATGTCCATTTCGGGCTATTAGACGGCTCGCTAGAATACTTTGAACACAAGCAAATGATAAAAGCTTACTTTTGATAGGATTTTGGGGTTCAAGGGTTGCCTTTTATGTAAAAGATGTACATCACATTTCCTGTACAGAATTGTGTCCTGAACGTTTTTGTTTCACTTTATGCTTTTGATTTGTTAACGCTTAAGCAGTTGCAGCCCAAAAAAGTTTTTTTTTGGGGGGGGGGGGTTAAATCACCCCTCCCCCCTCAGATGGTGGCCATTTTAGACATCTTTCGCCACTTAGATTTTTCTAGACGTTAGTATGTTGTCCAGCATGTCTTTCTGGGTCGGAAATAGTAAAGTTTACTTCTGTTACAATTACTTCAGGGTATATAAGTAAACTGACTAGTCTACGTCGATAAGTGATTGAAACTAATCAGTAAAACAAAGTTCCTTTCCGTCAAATGAGAACAAACATCCAGCTAAAGATGTCCGGAACAGTACTACGTGTGATAATACCCTAACATTAACATTATTATTTCAATATTATGTTTAACATTAACATTTATGTAGTAACACAATAAAGACTTATGTACGATAATAAGAGTTCAAATGCTTCATATCAACCAAACCATTGTTCCAAGAAAAAAAGTATATACGACATATTTTGTAGGAAATTTTTTGTACTTTAACTTTGTTCAGAATCAGTTTTGTCTTAGGAGTGACAAGTAACGAGATATATGCGAAAAACAAGAACCGTAAGCCACTTTTTTTTTCAAGATGGGGGCTATTTTAGACCTCTTCCGCCACTTAGATTTTTCCACACTTTATGCTGTTCATCAGGTCATTCTGAGTCAGAAACAGCAAATTTTACTTCTATTAGAATTAGTTCCGGATTTCGCCGTTTTATTCACACGGAGTGACTAGCATAAAATGACAATGCACATGCCTAGAGATTTATTGTTCTCTTCTGGGACGACATCAATTCTGCATTGAGCATACTCACCTAAACTAATCACTGGTAAACCCAACCTGATGACTCCACTTCCATCAAAATTTACATCATGCTTCAGTCTTTTAGGAAGGGGCTCTATGTGTATGCATAAACATATGTTCACCATCATCCGTACATTTATCAATGGTAATACTAAACACCTTTAAATTAAACACCAGTTGATAATTTGTTTATTTCTTATAGTCGAGTAACTTGGTACCTTCTCAACAGAAAAAGAGTAGATGTGGAAATTCAGTTATAATATTACCTACACTCAGATTCGTTGCACGAGACAATAAAAATGCAGGGTTTTGAACCAGTTAGATGAAAGTTCCCCTCTCACGCATATCAATGACTAGCCTGTACGACATGCGAACTTGTTCTATGCCACCAAATGTATGTTTTCACGATACTTTGAAAATGCTTTCCAAACAACTATTTTAGCTGTTTTCGTAATATGATGTATTCCATCCAAATTAAGCAGTTTTGTACTACCTCTCCACTAGATGGTACCCTCCCCCCCATTCTTTTTTGTAATTTGGACGCGACTGTCAAGATGTGTCCTGGATTTTTGCTAGTTAAACACTACCAGTAACGAGAAATTTTATCAGAAGTCTGTAGTCACAGATTAACACCGCAGGATCACACATCCACTGTGTAGTCAGTGCCGATCATTTTACTCTAAACCCTTGCAGGAAGTACTGTTTGTCTTTTTCGTTGGAAAACGTGAAAACAGTCGGACCAAAGACTATGCCAAAGATTATGCTTTGTGGATTGCCACGGTTCAAAGGAAGACGGAAACTACACGCCAAGAGAACACCAACCGCTGTGGTTTGATACTAGTTTAAACTTGATTCTTCCATAATCGAGTGACATCTTGCCTACCAGGGAGTGATCATTGAGAACATTTCTCTTTTGAAATAATCGGTCACATTGAAAGATATGTGGCTTCAACTAAATGCAGGGATGAGACAATTCAACTCTGCAATTGCTGGTTTTAAAGTCCAAGATCTGGTGGATCGTGCTGTGGAGAAACGAGTTCACCTGGCAATGGTAAATTTGAATGTGGTTTCGAGTCGGGTGGCCGTATCAGAAGGAGAAACATTTTGTTTGGAGACCGGAGCAGAGAGATTGTCCTAGGTGCTCTTAAGTCGTCGGGAGAATTGAACAAGTCGGTGCCGACGGCAGTCAACGCAGTTGTGCAGCAGTCAGTGAGTTGTTTGGGGAAAACAGGCCATGACGTTGAGTCGGGGTCACTTTTGTTGTTGTATTCAGATCATTCACCAAGCAGCCTTTCTTCTGGAGGGTTTGCTTCGTCTCCGCATATGTGCAGAACTATGCATCTTCGTGACATGGTTATGATGGAAAGTGACTCATCTCTGGTTAGACTGAATAGTATAGAAATTCTATTAAAACAATTTGAAATGAAGAAACGGCTGGTAAGAGGTGGGGTGAGCGCCCAGTCTCATGCAGAGGTAGCGTTTTCGGCATCAACTGCAGCCCTGATTGCCTACATGGAAGTTCCAGCTGATGAGCATTCAGAAACAATGTTGGATCAATGCCACGTCTTGATGAAGCAAGTTGCATCCTATCAGGAGGATGTGGATGAACTGGAGCATCAGGTCTGTTGTAATTTTAGTCCTTCGTTGGACAGATGCTTTTCTGAAGTCTGTGAAGTCTGTGAAGTCTGTGAAAGTATGTTCTAGAGACATGGTGGGAAAGCTCTGGCTTCTTCCTTACCATGATAGTGAAAATTTATTTAATGGTCACATTCTTAGTTGACAGATAAAGTCAAATCGTCTATATTCAAGGAAGGGTCAGAGACTCTGAAAAAGAAATTTCGGGCTTTGGGTTCTACCCTTTTGTGGTTCCCAAGGTACAGTGGGGGCACACAGAGCAGGTCGTCATCTGGTCCTCGAGAAGGTGGAGGTAGTAGAATCGAATTTGCTTGAGCCCAGGAGACGAACCTGCTCAGAAAGCTGCTCCACTCACTTCAGGAGTTCGAGGCCAGAGGGGTAGAAGCATCACACATCGACTCCCTCCTTTATGGCCTGCTCCCTTTCACCAGCTCGTGGTGGGGGGAGGGCGGGGGGTGGCAGGTTAAACTTCTATATAGAAGAGTTGAAGTCCGTCGCCAAAGACAAGTTCACGGTGTCCATAGTCGCCTCATTGGGGACTACGGGTTTCTACAGTTCAGTGGGAGAATTGCCAAGAAGGGTGCAAGGCTAATATTCGATCTCCGTCTCCTCAATGAGAACATTATATCAGACCATTACAAGATGCAGACTCTCGCTTCAGTCTGTGAATCCATTCAACTTGGAGAATTCACGGTATATCTTCACCTAACGGATGCATACACCTTCATGTCTCACTATATCTGAGGGCTTTCAAGTTCTTTCGATTCGTCTTAGAGGGGAATTGCCTACCAGTATAAAGTTTGTCCATTTGGAATTTGCATGGTGCATCACATATTTATGTTGATGCTTCGACCAGTCTTGGTTTACCTGCACCAACATCAAGTAAAAGCATATGTTTACATACACGATAGCTTTTTAGGAACCTTTCCAATCTAAAGCTTATCCAACATCTATGGTTTGCTGGGGGTGGAGGGGATGTTCCACTGTCTCAGCCTAAGGATCAAATCAGAGAAATCAAGGATAACCCCGAACAGGATTTCCTATTTGTCAGAGTCAGGTTCAGATGGCTCTTACAGAGGAAAGGATACACAAACTTTAAGTCTCTCTTCAGTTGCTTTATTGAGCAAAGTCTATTGCTATCAATGAACTCAGCAAAATCGTTGGTCAGATAGACTCAATGGTTTTTATTTTACCTCAAGGTGCTTGGAGGACGAACATTGGTTTTGTAAAGTGAATTAGCCTCTTCGTTCATCATGGGAAGACGTCGTTCATCTCCCGAGTATGGATAGGTAGGACCTCGCCTGGTGGAAAGATCCGTCGAATTTCAGGGCAGGTGTTCCATTCCATTCCCAGATCCTGGACTAGGTGATCTTTTGGATGCTTCTCATCATGGTTGGGAGTGCACATGAAGAATCTGGAAGTGTCAGGAGTGTGGTCGCCAGCAGTAAATCTGCTTCACATCAACACTAGAATTAAGAGCAGGGAGGATGGCTGTTCATCATTGGTTCTTCTTAACTAAAGAACTTAATGTGCCACAATACAACAGTGGTGTCTTATATAAAGAAAGGGGAGACTTACTTTTGCACTTCGCAAGGAAGTTTCCCTGTTGTTCAAGACTTGGCTTCAACTAGGTGTCAGTAGTGCCCAGATACATTCCATGTACTGTATATTGAACGTGCTGGCAGACGAGTTATCCACATGTCGTCAGATTGCTACATCTGATGGTTTGCGAGGCACTGCTCAGGCACTGGGGTAAACCATTGCTGGAACTGCTCCCAACGAAGAACCAGCAAATTCGTTACTTAGTTTTCTCATTTCCAGATCTCAGGCATGGGCCACAGATACAATGTCGGTGTCTTGGGAGGGAATATTTGCGTATCTATTGCCACCCTTCTGGTTTCTGCCTCAAGTCCTGCACAAGATTCGCCAGTCAAAAGGTAGCTTCATTCTGGTAGCGCTGATGTGGCCCTTAGTAGCCGGATTTGTGGTTTGTCCTCCTATCTGAGGAGCACCCAGTGTAATTTCCACATCGGCCGTATTTTTTTATCGCAATACAACGGGCGGACTTCAGCATCCATCATCAGCTGTGCTTCATCTCACAATGTGGAGACTGTAAGATCGCATCTTACAAATGTTGGCTTCTCTTTGCCAGTTTCTCTACGTTCGCTGGAACGGCACAGGACGTCGTTAAAGGTTTATGAGGTGGAGGGGAGGAGGTGGTTTGACTGGTGAACCATAAGAAAATTTATTCTGCTAACCCTTCCATGATTCATTTTTCAAGCCTTTTTGTCGAACCTGATGAATGCTTTTTGCTAACTTCGTCCTAGGATCGGAAGATTGTTCCCCACTTGGAACCTTCCGTTGGTTTCAACGTGTTTGACTAAGCTGCCTTATGAAACTTCAGGGAAAGCTTCTCTTTTGGACAAAGAATATAGTGTTCTTGACAACAAGGCAATGGCAGTGCGCCTAAGAGAACTAAAAGCCCTTTCTAGACAGAAAGATTGCCTGATTTTTTTTTCTACAGCTCGTTCTTCTGTAGGTAACCATTCATGTTGACTTGGCATTCACAGAAAAAAACTCAGTGGCCAGTAGAGTCATCTCAGCCGATTGAGATACATGTGTTGGGGCCAGTTGCTGTTGATGCTACAGAAAGACTACAGTGCCCTGTTCACGCTCTTTGTTACTGGTTCAAGGGTACTAAGGGTGTGGCTCATTACGTGGATGATGTTTCAAATGGTGTAGATCCATCATTTGTGTTGATTTAGACGTCAGATGACAGTTCTCTGCCTGGTCGTCTAACTCCACTCCACTTGTTCAGTGGCTTTACAGTGTAATCCGTTTGGTTTATGATTCCTCCACTTTGATGAACTAGCTAACATCAGAGCCTACGAAATCCGAGCTATATCTGCATCATGGGCTTTTGCAGCAGGAGATCCAGTTGCAAAAGTGGTCACAGATTGTTCATTGAGATGTTCATCAGTCATTATTACAAGACCCAGGGAGATAGCTCTAAAACCTCAACTCTTTGGACCCATGTATTGTGGCTGGAGCCACCATTCTGTGACAATAGTTTCTGTTGGTTTCCTCAGCAGTACAGGTTGATGGCTGGAACGCTTGTTGTTTTGGTTTTGCTTTTTTAGTTTCTTACAAACTAAGCTCTTCATAATTAAAAAAAAAAAGCCCAGAAGTGCAGAAATAAAACAAAACAACGTTTCGGAATCTACACTTCCGTTTTCAGGTTTAGTTTAAATTAAATACACAGTAAAACTGCCACGTCACCCAGCATGAAAGCTTGTTAAAAAAAACATATAAATAAATTTTGACAAAAAAATACCCCATACACATTCCCTTTCAGAAAAGGTGAATACGGAGGCCAAGCAGTGTGTCCTGTCCTTCCCTCCCCCCCCCCTTGGAAATCCAAGCATTTTCGGATTATACTGAAAACTACGTTTTATTCCTAATGTTGTTTTTACTTATTGTACAATACTTACCGTTATTTGAGCCCACCCACCTACCCAACATTCATCGACTCCGCTACAAGTATGAAAGTGATTGGGGAAGGCACCAACTAGCAGGGGTTGGCGCAAAGTGACAGCTGAGAGGTAGTAAAAAACTGGTTAATTTGCATTGAAATCGTAAGCTTAGGAAAATAGCTGAAACTAGAAGGTAAGCATTTTAGGATAAGTAAAAATAACTATTAGGAATATAATTAAGTTACAGTGTAACCTCATTAATAAGAACTCGGATAACAAGAATTCCTGCTCATAAGAACTTTTTTCAAGATTTTAGTTTGTCAGCTATTCAGTTAACACTAAATATAAGCGGCTAAAATGAACTGTGTTAATACGAATGCACGGATAAGACGAACAAATATTTATAATTCCAACTTGTTTTTACGAATTTGCTGCTGGTAGCGATTTCTTTTTTCCTACATTGAGTTTCGTTTCGTTTGACACCAAACATTGACCGATAGTCGACTCCATGTTGGGAAGTGATAACTGAGGTTCCTCCGTTTGCGAATGAAAAGAGGATACAGTGGACCGTTGAGCTACATTATTTCAAAGCTGCAGTACAATTTCTCTTCTCCGTTTAATAAGAACTGTGGCTAATAAGAACATTTTAGCAGTCCCCTTAATGTTCGTATTAAAGAAGTTTTAGTGTTTTAAAAAAAAACTATTCACCTTCACTTCTGCATCCTTTGAACAATGGGAGGAAGCAGTTGACTCCCGAAATATACATCTGCTTCAGCATTTTTATTGTCTTGTTCAGCGTAAGTAATGTTATGGTTGTTAACTTTTTTTTTTTAGCTTTTGTTAATCATATTTATGTAAATAATACGGAACAAAAATAACTGTAGGTCCGTCATCTTTAGTTGGTGGATTCAGTGGAAAAACCCGCCTATACTCCTCAGTCACTGCCGTTAGCCACCGCGCCGCATTTTTAGTCAGTCGAACGGCCACCGAATATTTTTCGGCCGCCGCCTAGCCTAGCCGCTGAAATAAATATGGCTAGAGCCGCAAATTTTTTAGTTTTAATGCATCAGAATGAAACTAAAAACAGTCATGAAGTTAGTTGTAACTTGTCTCTAACGGTAAGCTGTTGTCGATTGGCTTACTTTTCATAGTTTTAAAACCATATTCTCTAGCCAGCAACTTATACATGCCGTGTATTTGTATGGTCGTTAGCATGCTTGGTTACATTCGGTTTCATTTTTAGGGCACGCGTAAAGGATGTATCGCCGTGGAAGCATTACTTAAACAAAAGAGTTGTGATATGGATCTGATTTTTTATCTGAGGGTTCTTCACAAATTTTTCCTTTTTTCATCCAGAAATCCATTAGACGTATGTTTCACCACCTTTCCACATTTCGGTCACTTCTTGTGCAGTGAGCTTCATTTCGATCAATTTAGCCAAAAATGAGCCACCAGCCAGCCGAATTTATAATTGGCAGGTGGTGGCCACACAATTTGTGGTTAGCTGCAATTTAGCCAAAATTTCTGTTAAGCTGGTGGAAAATGCTAAAATAATGACGCTGAGAGGTATAATGAAGCCGATGCTTCAGCAGTGACGTCAAGATGAGGGAAGGGTAATTAATACCGCATTTTGGAACAACTTTTATGGGGACGCCGGAATTGTATCGACACGGAGTATGTTAATTCTGGGATTTTCATAAATGCTGACCCGTGTATGGGACCCGGAATTACATTAACTCCGGGTTCTTACTTTGCTTTAAAAGTGTCTGAAATAATCCGGAATTGTGGTAACACGGAGTTACCGTAACTCTTGATTTTTCTGAAATACGGACGCTGCAAGGGAACCGGAATTACCATAAATACTGAACATCCCTGCTTTGCTGCGGCTATACATATAACATCAGAAACGTCAATCGCATTATTGTCAAATTAGGCAAGAGTTACGGTAACTCCGTGTTACCACAATTCCGGATTATTTCAAACACTTTTAAAGCAAAGTAAGAACCCGGAGTTAATGTAATTCCGGGTCCCATACACGGGTCAGCATTTATGAAAATCCCAGAATTAACATACTCCGTGTCGATACAATTCCGGCGTCCCCATAAAAGTTGTTCCAAAATGCGGTATTAATTACCCTTCCCTCATCTTGACGTCACT
>JAHWFP010080625.1:162863-212648 GCA_023313725.1 Lithobius niger
AATTTTGTGATGTCACAGATAATCAGACTACCAACCGAGGTAAAAAGTTGGTTATCAGTAATTGTCTACCGCTTCATCGGAAACAAGGGAGGGAAAGGGGGCGGTGTTTTTATGACTTCATTTTCTGTGGAGTTGCAATTTTCTAGGGAGCTGTAACATGGGATGGCAGTAAAAAAGGGCAAATTTAGGGTGACGTCATTTGTGTACAGTCTCTTAAATGTTTATTTTTTGGTTGTATTCAAATGCAAAGAAATATGTTTTTTTCCCTTTACTAAACGTTATAACATTCTGGAAGGGAGGTCTTTCTAGAGAGTTTTTATTATCATTACTGTTTATTTAATAAATCAGGGTTCATTATGTTTGGAATTCGTGGTTCCGTGTACCACTACTGTAATAATTTCAAAAGTTCGTTACCTTCGGCAAGATCTAATTCCAAAACGAAGTAGTAATGGACCCATGTTTATTAGGAATTTTTTACTTGTTTTCATGGTAGAATTAAACCCTGAAAATTTTGGACACCAATTTCCAAACACCCTGTATAGTAACAAACATTTCAATGATTGTTATAAATAAATTTTATATATAAAAAAATTAAGCAGTAAAGCTTAACAAAAACTGGCCACATGAAATTGCAGCGTTATATTCAATGTGGACTTAGTCACAATTTTCGTGTGATTATTTTAACTTTTGTTAATACACCTAAAAGGTATAAATAAATTTAAAGTAGTCAACCTCACGTACCCTCAGCGTAATATGATTTCTCCTACTTCCGCCCCCCCCCCCCACCTTCAAATTAACTGCTGAATTTACTTAGACTTTTTCTTATAATTTATTCAAAATATGGTGTTCGAAGATTTTAAAAATGTAAACGCATGATGAACAAGAACAAAGGGGACGGGAAACTGTAAAGCAACGAAGTTTTCAGTTTGTTTGTTTTTTGTAACAAAACCAATATCAGCATCCGATGAAAATATGTGATCAGTGACTGCATCGTCGAACACAAGATTCTGGCTCATTTGCCGTATCGTAATAGCAAAAGTTACGAGACAATTTTTTTTAAATATAATGTGCAATATAGTAGATAATGTTCAGTACATCACGCGTTCAGATATTTTAGTGTCTTGTTGGTATGTGTCCCATTCCAACAGCATACGTCAACAATTACCCATTTTTTTAATTTTACTATACGACATGTCGAATTACTAATACAGTGTTAGTGCATCCTTGTTTAAAGGGATATACTTCCCAACGCCATTTTTCTCGATCCTCCACATCAAGTACGTCCCAAAAGTCTATTTACTTCCCGTTTGTCTTTCCCTAGCTAAAAATCCGTTTTAAAATATGGGGTCTAGGAGATTTTCTGTTGAATATTGTTAACTATATTTAAGAACGACCCGTTCATATATGATCCTTTGGCGCCTACAATGACCTTGAAGTTTTATCTGTGTGTGTGCAGTACTAATTTTAATCGTTTGCTAATACTTACTATGAGATCAAAAATCTAAAAGACTAATGCAGTAAACATTAAAATTAATTATTCCAATAGATCGCCGAAACAAAATTTTAAAATACGAGAATCATTCTGATTTGTGACGACACAATTATTGCTTTCACACTGGCTTGTCTACTAGGCACAATGCCAACTGAGATAGTAGCTGCGTTTTTCGCTGCGAGGAACGAAGCTACTGTCTCAGTTGACCTTGACTATGGTAAATGCACGGATGCGATGGTGCGTAGCTATTATAAGGCAGGCGGAAGGTTATAAGGCAGGCGGTATGTTGCTTTAATAATGAATTTAATTTCGCAATCTGAATGATTTTACTTAACTTAGCAATTCGGGGTTCGCGACAATTCGGTCCCGCAACAATTCGGTCCGAAAAACTCGGTCCGGACAATTTGGTCCCAAAAAAAAAAGACCACGTACGACAATTCGGTCCCAAGTCAAATAATTTTTCTGGCCAAGGCAGCCCCAACAAGGGAGCATTCACATTTTACGTAGTGTCTGGAGGGGGTAGACAGGGGTGATGGGGGTTAAGGGGAGGGGGCGGATATAACCCCAAAGACCCACAAAAGCGACAAACCGAGAGAAACCAGACGCAAAATTTAGCCAATTTCAATTTATAACTGCCCATTACCCCCCCCCTTCCCCCCCACAGTGTTATGGTGGGGTGTGGGCCCTGTGTGGGGTAGGAGATGACGGGCATACTACCGCAGAAGATCGTAGAATGCTTGCTGGCCTATCTAGATTCCAGCGCGTGGCGTTTAGGTGAATAAGTTTTTGGTTGCGATTTCTGATATGTGTATAGCCGCAGCGAGCGCGATAGCGCGAGCTAGGCACGTAATTAGGAAAAAACTGACATCATTTTCGTGAACAGCGACCTTGATTTACCCTTTATGCCAATGGCGATAGTACAACCTTCCACGTGACAGATCGATGGTGGACGAGGTTGGAGCTGCTGTGGTAGTGGCTCCCAGCTTGAAAGTTTTATTTCTTTTTTAATCTATGGTCATTTCGCCTCTAGGTACTAAGGACAAATAAATACAGATGTAAACCTGTTTACATTGCATTTTGGACTTATATGTCAGACTGCTTGAGCGGGAAATCGAACCCAGGACCTTTGAAACCAAAGCCCAAGGTCCTACCGCTGAGCCAGACTGACACGGCCAAAAGGAAACGTCCACGGGAAGCATTTAACACGTGCATATATACATACAAACTTACACTTTCCAATATTGTTGAGCCTCGGCTAACCGTCTTTAATCCTTATTTCACGTTTAAGTGTTCCATTCGTTTCACTTGGAGTGTTGCGCGGCAAATAAGCGTCCCTCCAGTGGCGATTGGAAAGTGAATGTTTGTATGTATATATGCACGTGTTAAATGCTTCCTGTGGACGTTTCATTTTGGCCGTGTCAGTCTGGCTCAGCGGTAGGACCTTGGCCTTTGGTTTCAAAGGTCCTGGGTTCGATTTCCCGCTCAAGCAGTCTGACATATAAGACCAAAAGGCAACGTAAACAGGTTTGCATCTGTATTTATTTGAATTGTTGAGCCTTGGCTAACCGTCTTTAATTACTAAGAACAACTTATAAACAGAATTCATAAAAAAAACTGATTGCAATGGAGGGGTTAAAGGAAATGGTACGTTTTTTTTTCTGCGGACCGAATCTTGGTAGGGTTATGTTTTGTATGGGACCGAATTGTCACACTACCTGTAATTTTGGGACCGAGTTGTGCGGGACCGATTTGTCATGGACAATTCAACGCAATTAGTACTTAATCACATATCCTTCCCAAGATTTTTAAGGATTACCAAGTTTTGGAGTACCAAGTATTACCATGTTGGATTTTCTGTGAACAATAGCAACAAACGGAGGGGGAACGGGTGGCAGCATGCCACACGTTATTACGACCAAGAGTCCAAGCACTCACAGGACGTCATACTGATGTAGGATACTGTTGTTTCTTCCCTTAACGAGCTTTAATTTGATTTGGATGAAGGCTCCAATAAATTTATTAAAAAGACTAATCGACTTTAACTATTAAAGAAATTAAAGAGATGACTTTTTCTTTTAACTATTTAACAGGCTGCCCAAAGGGTGCGTTCGTGACTTACTACGCAGTACCACCAAAGAAGTGTTGTGCACTGGTAGCTGGATGTTGTCGTGACCAACCTGTGACCACCCCGCCAAGAACAACCTATAGAGATGTTGTCGGCAACATTGGGACTGATTCACCTGACGGAGATTGGAAATAGCACGGCAATGTTTCTGACAACGAAACTGATTTGTGTATATATATACTAGTTTTATTTGTACAGTTAGTTCTCATTGTATGAAGGGAAACTGCAAATAAAAAAAACACTGTTGCAGCTTGTGAACTGAAGTTGTAGTATGTAGTATGTTAAGTAGTAATGCGTTGAATTTGCACGTTTGCGCAGCTATAGATGCTAAATTACACTAGAAACGTGTATTAGCAGCTGTTTGGTCGAAGTGACGAACTATACAAAATACGTTCTCCATCACTCAGTTCATCAACAGACATGCATTTCCGTCAATGGCATTACGTAATTTTCAAACATTTTTCTAATTTAGTCTATTTACACAAACGTTATAAAATAAATATCGTATCCAGGATAGGATAAGACAAGTTAAAAGACACATTGTCACCAACAGAAAATCGTACGAATCTATCATGGTGCCATCTAGCGGCAGTGAAATTGTTAACCTTTACAGCCTGCTCCCAGATGCACGAGGGCGAACCAAATCTTCACTCAATACTTAAAGACGGGTTGTACCAGATGAAAGTCTGCAGCATACAGCGCTATCTAGTTCTCCTAGCGCTCGCTCGCAGCAAGCAGAGAAACGCAAACTTTTGACACAACACACAAGCCTCCTTAATTATTGAGTAAAAATGTGGTACGTCCTCATTCAACTAGAAGCAAGCTGTAAGGTTAACGTACTGCCACTAGATGTCGCCACGTTAGAATATAAAGAAAATACTGTGGTGTCATCTAGTGGCAGTAATATCGTTAACTTTTACAACTTGCTTCCAGGTTCACTAGGCCGTCCCAAATTGTACTCAATAATTAAGGTGGCACTTGGCTTGTTTGTTGTGTTAAAAGCTATTTCTTTGTGCATTCTTTTGCTTGATGCGAGCAAACGCTAGAGAGAACCAAATAATACTAGGTGGCGTAAGACGATGCAACTTTCATTTTGTGGCAATACGCCTATAAGAGGGCTCGTGGCATGTTTGTTTCGTTAAAAGAAATGGCGTTGTGCATTCCTTCGCTTGATGCAAGCAAGTGCTAGATAGTACTAGATTTCGCTAGATGTTGCCCGCTTCTGCGGGCTTTCATTCGATAACGGTGCAACTTTAATCTAGGAGTTGATTTCACATTTTTTTAGCTGCTGTTTTTTCATGGTGCTGGTTTCTAAAAAGGGATTTCTTCCGAAATCTATGGTTTTGGGCATGTTATAGGAGAAATTGTACCATCTAGATTGATGTGGAGCATTAAACTTTGCGAATATATGACAAATACATGGAATCTGCCTGAAGAAATCTGTATGCATTTCTGGTGCTGGGAGGTACCTCTAGTGGTACATCTGTGAACCAAAACGATTCAAAGAAAGCAATTGGACACGAACCTGTTGAACTTCTTGCTTGGACTAAACTGTCTATCTACTGTCCACGATTATGGAAAACTTTGCTCTGATCCTACATAACCAAGTGTGGCGTCCGGTGGAATGGATGGCTTAAAAAGGCATTATCACCGATTTAAAACCGTACGAAAATACCGTGGCACCATATAGAGGTGGCACCGTGGCACCATATATTGTTAATCAGGGCCGTAGCCAGGAATGTTTTCGTATCCCCGCACCATAATTAAAATGAAGTGCCTTCCCCCCCCCCTCGCCCCCACAAACAAAAAAATCCCATCCCAATGAATTTTCTTTTCTTTCTTCGTGCATAATGTAACCAACCATACATAGACTTAAAAATTACCAAACAAGTAGTTTTAACGCAGTAAGCAACATTTTTTTTTATTAACAATCGGCACATTTTTGTTGACTACCATTTCCGCATTTCCAAAAGGGCTCCTGAAGCAGGATTTTTAAAAGATAAATTAGCCAATTTCTGGCGTAAAATTTTGTTGATGTTATAAACATGTATGATCAACTCATTTCACACTGTAAGTTTTATTCAGAAACAGGCTATTTTCATTTCGCTTACCAACAAAATAACTGTTCTCTCAGACGGCGTAGCCATGCTTTCGCTCTCATGGCAGCTTTCAATTTTTAACCATGTTTTTCATCTACTTCTGAACTTTAGATTTTTCTTTGTTTGGAATTTTAAGATTTTTTACATGATTTGTAAAGCATGATCTTTCATTTGAAACCTTACCACCTATTTACGTTACGTAGTTCTCTGGAACTAAGCTCGAGTTTGTAAATAAAACTTAATTGAGTATCGTAGTCCAATATAAAGGCCTCGTCGCGCTTCGTGCTCCTCGGCCTGAAGAAAACCCCCGCATGCGGGGGTGCTGGCTACGGCCCAGTTGTTAATCTTTACAGCTTGTTGCCAGGTGCACGAGGATGTGCCGAATTTTAACTTGGTAATTAATGAGGTCGTGGCTTGTTTGTTTCGTTAAAAGAAATGCCGTTGTGCATGACTTCACTTGATGCAGGCAAGCACTACATAGTACTAGATAGCGTTAGATGTTGTCAGCTTCTACAGACTTTCAATCGGTGATAGTGCCACTTTAATTAATACTGGAGGCTACATACTTGTAAGCTAAGCCAAAAAGTACACCTGGAATGCTAAGTCAATGCAAAGAAGGAATGATATTTGGTAGGACAAGAAGTAAACAAGTTTTTAAAAAATACGGTTGAAATTGATAAAAACACATGAAGCACTACGCATTGAACGAGCAACAAGGCACCTAATATTTCGAAGAAATAAAATTGCAAAGAGAAGAACTTTTTTCCCCCTCATTTTATTTTATTTCTTTGCAATTTTGTTCTCTTTGAAAGTGCTCTGGTTTTTTTTCCCCTCCTTGTTTGACTTAACTTTTTTTTCTCTCTTGTTTCTTTCTTTTTCATAGAAAATATTTCTTATATCTCCAATTTAAAAATCAATAAACACCTTCACACGTTCCCTCCCCCACTTTGATATGTCCTTGGTCCAAATTCCCAGCATACCTTGCACTCATCCGTCATCCAATATGGCTGCCCCCAGGTGAAGACCTCTTGCAGTGTTGTGTTCGTCCGTTTTTAATTTTAATGAAGACAATTTAATTTCTTTGAAATAGTAGGTGCCTTGTTGCTCGTTCAATGCGTAGTGCTTCGTGTGTTTTTATCAAGGACAAGAAGTGCCAATAAGCTTCTTTACGGGTAACAAACTTACTTCGGGTTTAGGCCATCTTGCCACCGGCCAAGGCTTCCTTATATGTTATAATGCTTGGCAATAGAAATTCCATGGGTCGTTCACTTAGCCTCCAATTTTGCCTCCAGTCGTTCTACGAACACGCCAAAAAAGAACTGCTCTACAATGCAGACTGAAACTGTGAAAGGTACTCATGACGCATGATACGTGGATTTTAAACTTAAAACATTGCATTGAGACTAAATTAATAAAGTTTAACAAGAATTGCTTCATGCTACGGACCTCTTTGTTCACTACACGTCAAAACAAAGAATCCAGAGCTTCAATTTCATGAATTTCAAAAGACGAAGAACCAGGGTACGTGTGTTTTGTACGGTACATTGCGGAACATCATTTTCTGTTCTCAGTAAAACTGCATTAAACGATTGTTTCACATAGCAAAAAATCGTCCGAAGACTTCAAGGATAATCATCGTTACCGTTAAATAATGTTTGTTTAGTGCTGCAACACCGGGAAATGTAATAATGAGAAGATTATCGCGCTCTTGTGCATCCCGCTAGCACAAATCAATGCTATGATGTGGCGCAGTTCGTACTTCGTTATTAGTGCTTTCAGCGCACCTCGTGGCAGTTTTTGCCGATCTTGGATGATGTTGCTCGCATGCTATGTGAAACCGAGCGTTAAGCCTTAAGCGTTAAGCCTTTATAAGAAAGCTTCCTGCACGGACAAATGCAGGACGCGGCCATGTTGCTGGGAGAAGGCGGCCAGTTAACAGTTTTTTTTTCACACGGACATTTCGCATTCGAAGCGTCTGCACGTTCTTGGCCTCCCAGGTTTTGGTTGGTCGGACAAGTTTTTGGTTGTGGGTTTCTGATGTCATATGTTTGGTTGCAGCAAGGGTGGCAGCGCGAGCGAGGCACGTAATTTGGAAAAAAAAACAGAAAAATTGAAATTCATCATTTTTTTTTGGGATCCGGCCTGTCTGTGTAAAAAAAGTTATATGCATGACATTATATTCTGGAGGAAGTGATGTCATTGACGCCGAGGGTAATTATTCCTTCTTTGATGTAAACAAAACGCATGTGGCGATATTTTCAGTACGCCAGCCAGAAAGAAATGTAAAAGTCTTTGTGACCAGGCGATCGGCCCAAGAAACCAACCATTATTAATAATAAAGTGTTGCTAGCCCAATAATCAAGTAATGTACACATTAAAATTATAACAAAAGTAAAACGAAACGAGAGTGAATGTAATAATTAGTACCTGTCCTCTGCCCCAACGCACGAAAAACAAACGTACATCTCACTTTCCATGAATATAGTTAAACATATATTTATTTAAACCTAAAATTAGAACAATACGAATAAAAATACGGTTTACCCCTACCCCTTCTTCGACTGCATCTTAACAAAATCCACAAGAGTGAAAGAACCCGCCAAGTTTTAGTGAATCATTGTAGTGATATCAGAGCAAAAATGGCTGCAACCTAGTAGCAACATATTGCAAAGCTAATCCCACCAACTATTAGATCAAAGGTTAAATGAAAAACCTGATCATTGCTACAAGCTGCAGCAATGCTCAAGTTTTTCATTCAACTTGTGAAGTAATAGTCGGTGGGATTAGCTTGGCAACTAATGTAACAACTTGGTGGCAGCCATTTTTGCTCTGATATCACTACTTTGGTTGGCTGAAACTTGGCGGGTTCTTTCTCCTTTGTGGGTTTTGTTTCAGATATCACTTCTTTTGTATTTTTTTTGTGACATCTTATTTTTTCCAGTGCCCAGTTATCTACCATCTGGCCAAGTTTGATCGAAAAATATTGAGTAGGAACGGCGATATTATTTTTTTAAGTTTTGCTGGAGCGAGGACTTCAGTCATATAATGCCTCAACCTATGCCCTACTGACAGTGTCATAGGCAGCACGACTGCGACAACCGCTAATCTGTGTGCACAGGCTTCATGAACACTTGACAGGAAGAAGAGGACTGCAATCTTGAGCACTCCGTCCTTGCATGCAGCCAAACTGGACAGACGATAAACAGTTGTGATATTTTAAATGTGAAGACAGTCTGCGGATCAGCATGCGCTCATAGACCTTGCACACACAGGACAATAGTGCTACTGGCCTGTGATTATGCAGATTCGAGCGCCTGCTCCCACGCTTGTGCACTGGAACAAGGATCGTAAACAACCACGAAGGTGGAACACAGCCCCTGCCGTCGAACAGCTCCTGGAGATAAATTAGGAGCCCGCACAACCCTTCATTAGACAAATGATGCAAGTCCCGATACGATATCCCATCTATGCCAAACACACTCATTTGACCGCACCTTGCCAAGGCAGCGAGAAGCTCTGAAATGTGAAACAAAACATCACTTTCCTGATTTTCGGCGGTCTACACTAGTACTTGGTGGGCACGTGATACTTGGCAAGGAGTAAACACTTGCAAATCTCACATTGATGGCATCAGCCAGTGCCTCTTTGTTCAGAACAGTCCTGCTCGGCTTACCATCTGCATCTTGGCTATAACCCAAATTGCAGAGTTTCTCTCATCTTGCGGTCGAAGAGCACGCCACAGTCATAAGACAAGTTCCTGGCTGCAGCAGCAGCTTCACACACTCACACGCCGTAACATACGCAGAATGTAGGAAGATTCACAGACTGTTGCCCTGTCAACTTGACAAAGCTCATAGGACTTTTCCAACTCCTGTACGCAATACGTCTGTCTCTCACAGCAAATCTACACAGGCAGTCTACCACACAGGCTCGTATCGACAGGCACGTAACAGATCGTATCTGGTGTTGCAACAGGGATGCAACGAATTTTTGACACCAGTTTTCAAATGTCCGTTGTTCAGCTAAACGCATATAGTTTTAAATCAAACTAAGTTACGTTGTGAATTTTGAGCCTCGAAATTGGCAGCTAGAAACGATAGAATGGTTTTTTTATTTTGTAGATACGGTCTTTCAGAGCTGAGCTGAATTGTTTCAAAGTGGACAGCAACTATCACAGCAGAATCTGGCTGTTGCAGACATAGGGCCTTAGGGCTTCGGGCAGATGACCAGGAGTGGTTAACGCTCGTTAAACCCTTTTTTAAGCAACTATCACAGCATAGCACGAGACTTATCATTGCTGTTTTGTTTGTTTGTTTTGTTTTTATTAGAGCTTTAGGGCTTAAGTGACAAATAGAGCTTAAGTGACATAGGGCCTTAGAGCTTCGGGCAGAAGGCCAGGAGTGGTTAACGCTCGTTAAACCCTTTGAACCCTTTGACCTACAAATCGTACGCTCTATTTTAAACTACATGTAATTCTAGCTTAATCCTAACAGCACACCACGACTACCACAATAATATTGTAAACACCTTCAAGAGGAACAGCAAAACTACCAACAAAGCACATCGTTATACCAAAACAAAAGGCTCCAATGCAAACAAACAGCTCTGCGACAGACTCTCCCCAACCCAAGTGCCAAAATTCTTAGAAAGAAAAGCGGCTTGTTACTTTACAAAGCCTGAGAACAGCGCGAAAGGAATGCTTGAACCAGGAGCATGAGGTGGCACCCCAAGAACATCAGAGAGGGTTACGCCTTTCCGTCTCAGAGGCAAATGCCGGTGGTGTGTCCAGCATGCACAGGAAAAGAGGAAATGACTAACAGTTTCATCACCCACACCACAGACACGAGTGGGTGAGTTACTCCAGTCAAGACAACACAGGTGGGCCCGTAGTTGTATATGCCCGGTACGCAGCCTAGAAGTAGTCCAGCATCCTTTCTTGGCAGACACTCCAAAGCCTCTGGTATGGAGACAGTAGGGTGGATTTCAGCAAGAACACGTCCAGTGAGCACAGTGTCCCATTTCACAAGCCACTCCCTGTGATAAACTGAGGCCAGATCAAGACGGAGATCCCTTGGGCTCACTGGAAACCGAACTGTGATCGCAATGGAATCACACCCAGCCCTGGCCAGGTGGTCTGCAAGCTCGTTACCATGAATACCACTATGCCCCGGGGTCCATACGATGGAAAAAAACGGTGCAATGCCACACTGCTGGGCACAAAAGAGCTTCCAACCGATTTCAATGGCGATTGGATGTACTACCGCAACAGAACGGAAACAGCGTCTGAGAAAACCAATACTGGCAGACGAGACAGAGTTAGTGTCAGAGTGGCCGGCAACAATAAGACAGGGTGCTGTTCATGGTGTGATCCGTTTTTTTAAGGCATCGGCCCGTTTTTGGGTTCGTATCCGGGGTGACCGATCTTGGCTCATTTGCTTCACTATTTATGGTTTGTTCGGGGTGATGTGTTTGTTCTGGGTGGTAAGCTTGTTTTAGAAATGACTTGTTTGCTGGTGTTAGTGTTAGAGTAGTCTTTAGTTTTAAGTTTAGTGTAGAGTATACGGAATTGTATCCTCTAGGCTCTCGTAGAGTATTAAATAAAATAAAAATAAAACAATAATGAGATTTTACCGGGCGATTTACTTTCCCAGAAAACAAAAATTTCATAGCCGCCAGGCTAAAGATTTCAACATTGTTCAACAAAATCGTATTTATTTACTTCCCATACAAATATTTAAATATCAGTGCCTGGACATAGAGTCCGGAAAACGAATCGGGGCTGCGTCATGCCTCGGGTTGCTGAATGAGTGAGCAAAGCGTACATTTGATTGACGAAACTTAATTCGGTCAAACACGGACATACACATGAGCAACCAAACAATACCAGTGTTGCAAACGGTTCATTCAACACCACCCGTCCGTACAACGAACTTCAGCAAACAATACAACATTACCAGTCAGCACACATTTTTTTTCATTCAACGATGGTTGAGCGTCCCAATTTTTAAAACGGTGCATTCAGTGATTTGCTTTAAGGGGATGCACTGATTGAGTGATCGAAGCGAACGAAAATCAGCGTTTGTTGGCCAGTGTGCGCAAAAACTGGATTGAATAAACTTAATTCTGTGAAAGCATTTGTTAGCCAGTGTGCACAAAATTTAAATTGAAGAAACTTAATTCAGTGAAACATGGACTACACATGAGAAACCAAACCGTACCAGTGTTCCAAACGGTGTATCCGAGACCATCCTGCGTAGCACGGACTTCCTCTAGTAGAAATATAAATTTCAATTGGTCGAGTCATTCCGCAGGTACGGGAGTAATGATAACGTTTTATTTGGGACCTGGCCTACCGCCATGTGCCCTCACTAAGAGAAGGAGACTCTGAACGTTCAGATTAACTGTTTCATATTGTTTTAAACATTGTTGTTAGGCAACAATGCCAATCAGTATTCAACCAAAGCCAGCCAGCCCCGAGGCACAGACTGAAAAATAACAAATGCTAACAATGCTGGTGAGTTAACAATTCACCCGCACATTAAGGAAACGTTAAGAGGAAGCATTATCCTTAATATGAATTAATTTATATAGTGGTTTGACATCACCATCCCATAATATAATAATATAATATTTGGTTTGTCACACCCAATATAGTGTGAAGGGAAACGGCAGGACCAAGGTCTCTGACGCCGGTCCCACAAACAGTTCTCTAGGGGGATGGAGGTAATGTGGGCAGACAAAACTCTGGTCTCCTTAAAAACGGTCTTAGGTCGAACTCGTCGAGTCCACGTCTGAACAGTCTGAAGGGAGGGAGACTGGACTAATTTAGATGGTAGCGCATTCCACGGGTTGACAATTCTCACCGCAAAGAAAGAAGATCGAACATCCAGCCGGGTTTTGGGCTTTACCAGTTTAAAACAGTGGCCCCGTGTTTTTTTCACATTCGAGAGTTCAAAGAAGGGGACATCAATTGGGAGAAAACCCCTAATAATCTTAAAAGCCAAAAATAGATCAGCTTTCAGTCGTCGTAGTTCTAGGGATTCCAGTCTCAAACGCCATCACCATCCCATGTTAGAGCTAAAGTGTCAGTAGCCCATTTGTCTTGCCATCGTGTAATAATACTAGTAAAGGCCAAAGACACTGAAAGAGAGCTGTGGACAAACCAACTTACAACAGAAAGTTTATCCACAACTCTCTTTCAGTGGCTTTGACCTTCATTTGTATTATTACAGGACGGCAAACCAAATGGGCAATGGACATTTTAAACAGAATCGTTGCATTGTGAAGCGAGCAAAATTCAGTGTCTTTGCAAGGAGTAGAGAAGACCAACTTCATATGTAAAAGTATCATGAATTAAAAAAAGAGAACTCATTTGATGTTTAAGGTAAGGTATAACTGAAACAGCAAAGGAAAGCATTCGCACAAAACAGCAAAAGTAGGGGTAAAGCGCGATCAATTCCGTTCCGTTCTGTTCAGTACCGTTCCGAACCGTTCCGTTCCGTAGCACAGCATTCTGTTCCATTCCATACGATCCGTAGGGTGATATTCCGTGGGGTGACGTTTCATAGGGTGATGTTCTGTGGGGTGAGGTTCTGTGGTGCGAGGTACTGTGGGGTGAGGTTCCGTGGGGTGAGGTTTTGGGGGATGACGTTCCGTAGGTTGACGCTCCGTTTCGTTCTGTTCATTCCGTCGAGGGTGATGTTCCGTACGGTGGCATTCCGAGCGGTAATACTCCGTTCCATTCTGTACGTTCTAATCTGTTCCGTTCCGTTCCTACCTTCCATAGGGTCACGTTCCGTACGGTGACGTTCCATAAGGTGACGTTCCCTAGGATGACGTTCTGTAGGGTGACATTCCGTGGGGTGACGTTCCGCAAGATGAGATTCCCATGGGGTGAGGTGAGATCCTGTGGGGTGGAGCACGCTATGACGTTATTTCCAGTATGACGTCACTTCAGATTCTTGCTGATCTGGAGGAGGGTGGAAACGTGTCTTTTTCTACCTTTTTCCGGTTCTCGTCAATCTGGAGGAGGGAGAAAAAGTGTCGTTTGCTACCTTTTTTCGTTTTTCGTGAAAGTGGGGGTAATGATGTGGTGATATATGTATAGCCACCACTTCCGATCGATTGATTAAAGTGGTGGCAATGACAATGATCTGGTGATATGTATAGCCCCCACTTATGATCACGTGATGAGAAGTGGGGGTAATGACGTCACTTCCAGTTTTCGTTAATCTTAAGGAGGGTGGAAAAGTGCCTTTTACTACCTTTTTTAAAGTTTTCATCAATCTGTTAAAAAAGAAAGTCATGGATTCGAGTTCAAACTAGTGAAGGTGCGGAACTAAGCTGCAATTTGAAAACGCCGATATACTTCGATCCTAAAAAAGATTACGAGTTGCAGCTCGTATCATTGGATACGTATTATAGCATATTCAACGTGCATGGAGATAATAACGAAATTTCATTCACCATAGATCAGTAAGCCACTTGGTTTAAAATGCTGGTCATTCTGGGGGCTTACGATAGTTCGGGTTTGAATAATTTTATTCAATCTGTTGTAGAGAAAAACGGACATGTAAAAGGTGCTACAGTTATAGAACCGAATCATAATACTTTGAAAACAAATCTGTTTATTAATAACCCTGCGTACGGAGTTTCGTTTCCTGGAACTAATGGCTTAGGCTCGGTATTGGGCTTTCATCGGAGTGTTTATACTTGATCTCAGCAAGGTCAAGATTCGGTTAATATTATGAGTTTAAATACTATATTTGTTCACGCTAATATAACCTCTTCGTCTTTTGCGAACGACGATACTCTACCAAGGCATAATTTGATTTATCTACCAGATTAAGATTAGAAACATACGCATTTGGCTAACTTCTCAAGATAATGAAATATTGAATTGAAATGGGGAAATGCTCACTGTTCAATTTCATCTGATATTGAAAAAATAATTTTATATAAAAAAAGAATGTTAGTGTTCGAAAGAAAAAAAAGAATACGAGGCGGGATTTAACCGTGGTAACAATAATAGACTAACTGCAAAAAACCGAGCGTTCATTAAATTTCCGATCAGAGCTAGTAGATGAGTCTAATGGAAGATTATCTGAATATAAGTGAGTCTTTACAACACAGTCGAACGTTACAGTTATCATGAATACAATCTGATAGTCCTGACCAACCTCAACAATGTTAATTAGGAAATAAGAATCATAATAGAAAACCAGGATCTATTGCTGCACACTGCTAATAGTTATCTTCTGATTAGGAGCAAGATACTGAAAGCGGACGGTACTAATTTTGCCAATGCCGACGTTGTGAGTCTCGTCAATAACAGTCCTATGTACCTGTTTCCAGCATTAAATATCACTTAGGGGATAAATTGGTGGATGAGTTAAATCATCCCTGGTTCAGCACTCTCATGAAAGGTCTGCTTACGTACGGGTCGAGCGATCAAGTGTCATTGCTGGGTAGCTGTTGGGGTTTAGATGCCGCTGAATCTGCCACTGTCACTTTGGCAGATAACATAGAATTCAGTCTACGGCATTCCACCATTGTGAAGGAACCGGATCCTAAAGGAAGCTTCTCATTCGATATTCTTCTGAAACACTGCATGGGACTTTTTGAAAATTATGACAAGGTTATGTATGGGACCAAGCACGTGCTAACATTGTCTAGGGCGAGCAACTACGCCGCCATATTTAGGGCAGCCACCACAGCCATAGCCAAAGTGGAAATGACTAACGTTTCGTGGCATGTGCCGCACATAACGGCATCTGATGAGCAGAAACTCAGGCTTTTTTGCTACTAAGGTGGTGGAATGAATGTGGATTTTGGATTTAGGCACTAGCATTACAATAGTTGCGACTACCTCAGAGCACCAGTTTCACGTGGTGTGTACTCACTATTTCTGCCGTTGGAAAGCCCAGGTGGCTTATCCTAGCTCTGCAGACGGATAGAAAAGATGTGCAACAAAATCCCACTGTATTCGATCACTGCAGTCTTCAAGATGCTCACGTAACTTTAAATTCCGAATGTTACCAGTTCTTTGACCTGAACGTAAATTATGTTACTGGAAAATAATCGATCCTCTATAGGATTTTAGACGTGCTTTGTACGAAATCGGGGACTTGTGTATCGATTCGGTGCAGTTTAAAAAGACATATCCTTTAGTCGTTTTAGACTGTTCCAAACAGTCTGAGGGACTTCAGTCCGGCATAATAGATGTACAAGTAAAGTTGAAATTTAATGCCGCTGTTCCAGCTAACACGACGTGCCACGAGCTGTTGAATGGCGATAGAAAAATGAGTGTGAAACTGGGTAAAGGCAAAGTCGAAGTGATATATTGATATTTATATATATATATAAAAAAGTGAGATGGTGAAAAATAATGAAAAGAAGCAAGATTGTAAAACGTAAGAATATCGGAAAAAAACGAGGCGGGTTTTTACCATTGTTAGCGCTGAGTCCACTCATAGCTGGAATCGAAGGTCTAGCAGGTTGTGCTGCGGGTGTTGCTATGGCTGTTAAGAAAGCTCAGATTGATGCTAAGGTGTTGGAAGAGATGGTGAGACATAACAAGAAGATGGAGGGTTTGGGTTTGAAGAAGAAAAAAAAACCGAAGCATGGCAGAGGGCTCTTTCTAAGACCAGTGAAGATCTTATCCATTTTACTAAACCGTTAACGAATCTCGACTTAAATAGATTAGTCAAAGTCTTAAAAACAATTCCTAAGTACAGAGGTACTTTTAGCAAGAATCGTTTGCCGCTAAAACCTAAACCTCGTGGTGAATGCTGCAACGAGGGTTTTCACAGCTTCCTTCTACTCCTTAAGCTAGGGCCTTAGTGGGCCACTTCACCTTGATGCTATGGCTATATGCTATGCATTCTGTGTACTCTGTATCTTTGTTAGTGTATTCCAGTTATGCTATGTACTTTGACGTATGTCCCAGTCCCTGGAGATCAGTGCTCAGGATGGCTCTGGCCTTGCCTGCCCCTAGGGGTAGCTGCTAGCAGAGATGGCTCATGGGATACCAGGATATAGTACAGGAAGTACCTTGCACCACCGGCGGGCGGTACTGGCTGCAGCTCTAGGTACTTAAGGCCTTGCCGCCCCTTTCAGCCTGACTCTGGGAGCTAGTCCCTAACCAGCTAGAACTCTTCCTGAAGTGTGCCACTCTGCTAGAAGCCCTGACTAGAGCATCCTTGAACCATGGACAATATCTCCTAAGGACAGACCGCGTGGCCCTGGAATAAACCCTGAAATCACCATCCTTTCCGGCGTTCTTCCTTGTACCGGGCATAGTGGGGTTGCACAAGTGGTGCATCGGCTGTCCATTTTTCAGCAAGGACAAGGACCCATTTCACCAAGAAGCCCTTTTGGAATACCGGCAGCCATCTTGGGTGTTCGATTTGCCACCTGGGATCCCAACCTTCAGTGAGTAGCCAAGAGACAACCAGAGTAGTTGTGAGTATTGAGAACTGTGTTTGGAGATAGCAATAACTTTCATATTGCTGTGGAGATTAATTTGAATCGGTCAGTGCCTTTATTTTTATTTTATTTTATTTTATTGGAAGATTTTGTGTGGGCCTATGTAGGCTAGGGTCTTGCGACTTTTACCAACTGAGAATTTTCCTGATTGTGTTGGCTACTGAATTTTAGCCTTGAAGTGACTTTTATAGCCTATAGGCCTAGACTTTCAATATTTTGCTATATGCCAAGGTCTACTAGATCTAAGCAAGATTTAGATCCTGACTCTTGGAATTTAAATTGGGACTCTAATAAGATAGGGAAAAGGCCTAGGAGTAAAAGGGAACAGACAGCTAGGATGACTAGCCCTATTCTGTCACCAGTTGTGCAATCACCATTAGCGTAACTCCATCAATATTGGCAGCTCAGTTTCCTCCAGTTAGCCCTAATGTTCAAGTGACACCTAATTTGGGTCTAAATACTACTGCAACAGGCCTAACTGTTAGTGTGTCAAGCCCTACAGTGATTTTACCAAATGTTGTACAATTATTTTCACCTGTTACAAGTAATGCTAGTGTTACGGAAGGTGTTCCATTTGTGCCAGGTGTGCCTTCAAATGTGAATTTGCCTCTTCCACCTCCCTTTACTCCTACTTGTGTAGCTTCAGTAACAACTACTGCAACTTTGCAACAGCAGCAGCTAATTCCAGTGACCCTGAAGTGGACTGACACCCCGTTCAGACTGACCCTTCTGGACAAGTTCAGACATGTTCTATTCTACCAAATGACCCAGTGTTCCAAATGCTTGGCAAGACTTCAGTAACTGTGTCTTCAATGCCAACTTATTCTACACCCTTGCCTGGACCAAGCCAAGTGTCAACACAAGTGCCTACTTACGTGCCAAATTTTTTTAGCCAACCTTTTTTAGCTAGTAATTCTACTGACACTGCCATCTTAGATTTGAGTGCTAAACTGGATTCAGTAGCTAATTTTTTATGGGGAGGTGCAAATCCAGTGTCTACAGCTGGTGCTGCACCTAAGCCACCATTAACTTCAACAACTAATGTTTTCAGTTCACCTTTTATGACACCTAGCCGTAATCTAGTTAGTAGTACTCCAAATGATGTTAGTTGTTCATCACAGAATAATTACCATAGAGCTGTTGAAATGTCAATACTTTTACCTAAAATGAAAACTTTGAAAATTGTAGAATTTAATCGGTTGAATGACAAAATTTTCCCCTCAGCTTTTGTTATGATATTGGAAAGAATTTTACAGGTTAGAAAGGTTGATGAGAAATTATTTATCCACCAAACTGTTCCATCATGGTTAGCAGGGGATGCTGTTGACTGCTTTTTGGCAAATGAACCTTTTTCTAGTTGAGAGAATATTAAGACCTTTTTTTTGGCTAAGTTTGAAGTACAGTCACATGGGTATAACCTAACTGCTAAGGTTAGAACTATGAGAATGCAGGAAAATGAAAGTTTCATTAAGCATTTTAATAAATGCACAGATATTTTACAAAACACTGGTGCTAGAATCAGCGATTTTGATTAAATTGAGGGTATTTTGGAAACACTGAATTCGACTTTTCACATGCCTATGATGTCAAGAAAATTCACTTCTTTGATAGATTTTAAAATTCAGGTCTTTTCTTGGAAAATATGATTGAAAGGAGACAGGCTAATCCAATCCAAGTTGTAATTTCAAATGTTGGTAACGCTAGAAATGATAGAAATCGTGGTAGAGGTAATGGAAATAGCACTAGTTTCTTGCCTAAATACGATGAAAATATACTTATAACATTTGTAATACGGTTGGGTGAACTTCTAAATTCTGTCCTAATTGGTCAAATCACCAACAAAACAAAGTTGCAATTAGGAAAAACGGAAGCAATAACGATAATTCGAACAGTAACATTGGCCACGGAAATGGACGAACCTTTTTAGCAGCCGTGGTCGTGGTGGTAATAGCGGTAGTGGTAGTAGTTCACAAGGAATTTGTGCTCGAAGTGTAAAAATTCGTCGCACGAAACACAGAACTGTTGTGTAAATCCCGCTATTGGTTATCCTCCAAATAGAAACACTGTTCCACAAGTTCAAAAAATTGAACTGGATTCTGATTCACAGGAATCGTACCAAAAAATCCAAGCACCACCCTGTTTTAGTCAATGAGACTGGAAATAGCGTAGCTTCTTTTAAAACCGACCAATTCCTAACCGAAATGTTCTATGCGATCTTGTTAAGACTACATCAGCACAGTGTGCTTATTTTTCACTTAAATTCGGGAAAGAATATGCAGACGCCATATTCGATAGCGGCAAGTAGGCTACAATGTTTCACTAAAGGATGACTTCGTTAAAATGGGTTGTGAATTCACACAACGTCCTTACAGGGTTAGAGTTGCTGATACTCTTCCGTTGAGTGAGCGGTTTCATATTGGTTATGTTTCAGATTGCGCAACGAACTGAAACTTTTCCACTGATCTTGTTGGTAAACACAATCCAGCCTGTTAGACTAGGCGTAGATTTTCAGCAGTCAACAGGTTTGCAACCAAATTTTGCATCAAATACTTGGTTTTGGCAGGATAAACCTTCGAAAATCTACAAGCTGAATTGGGAGCTAGGTATAAACGAAATCCATCAGTCCCAGGCAACTGCTACACTCACAGAACCGGATGAGTTTTGTGACTCAGAGCAAGACATTCGCAATAAGTAAATGAGAGCGACGAATTGACAGATGACGAAAAAAAGAACAGTTGTTCAAGGTATTAATGAAATATAGATTTGTTTTCAGTTCGAGAATTGGTTTGATAAGCACAGTTATAGATATTGACGTTGGCGATCACCCACCAATCGCATTAAAGCCCTATCCAGTTTCAAAGTTTAAAGAGTTGAAATTACGACAGCATGTAGATCGGATGCTAGAGCTTGGGGTCATCGTCCCCAGGACAAGTGCATGGTGTTTTCCGGCGTTTATATTTTCCAAGAAAGGAAACACCACGCACTTCGTGATAGCGTACAATAAATTGAATGAGATAGTAAGATGCAAAACTTTCCTACCCCTAGAATTGATGATATGGTGCAGAGGAGCCCTAAGAGCAAATATCTCACATTGATCTAACTGAGGCATACTTGCAGGTATGTGTAACGAAACGACCAGGAGAGGGTGTCTTCTTTTTGCACCCCGTTCGGAAATTTTACACCTTTGAAAATAATATTAGGTGTTAAGCATGTGCCAGTGTTTTTCTGTTCCTCAGTTTCACGAATGCTAGCTCATCTACATTATCTAAACGTTCAGAGCTATTTTGATGATATCTCGATTATGTCACAGGAATTCTGATTGCATTTAATGGCGATCGAAGATACCCTAATGATTTTAGGTCGTGAGGGATTTAAAATACACATAAAATACATATTACACATTCATAAAATACATAAAATATACATTCTTTCCTTTTGGTAAGAAGGAAATAACCCTATTAGGTTATAAGGTTACAAGTGATGGGGTTTTGCCGAATCGTAGTAAGAAGGAAATACTGGAGAATTGGCCACATCCCAAAAGCATTAATGAGCTTCGGGAATTTTTCGATTTGGCGGGTTTTTTTCCGGAGATTTGTTATGTCATACTCAACGATTGCAGCGCCTCTTTTTGCGGTATTAAAAAGTAAAACTCCAGAATTTTTCTGGGTGGCGAAGCAGGAACAAGCTTACCAGAAAATCAAGAAAATGTTGGTCGACGCTCCCTTGTTGGCATCACCTGATTATAATCAGCCTTGGAAAATTATGGCGGACACATCCTACAATGGGCCAAAGCGATTTCAGGTCGACCCAATTACTAAAGAGAAGACAACCATTGATATAATCTGTAGGCGTATGACAGTCTAGGCGCAGAGCAGAGATTTTCTAATAGTGAAAAGGAATTGATTGAGTTTTATATGGGCAGTACGAAAGTGGGGGAGATACATTGAATGTGGCGTCATAACAATTCAGCGGTTTTATCGAAGGTAAGCTCACCGACGGGACGGTTAGCGAAGTGGCTTGTAGAGTAATCTCAGTCGGACACTAAGATCTGCTTTGTCCCAGGTGCACACAATTGCATCGCTGATGTGTTGTCTATACGATTCGAATCTGAAAGAGACTTTACTCCTATCACTAAACCAATCTTGATACCAGCTATGGATGATCGAACTGGTCAAAATTGTTATGTTTTTAATAACTATTGTCTTTGTAACCAGATCGATGTTGATCAGATAAGAGCAGAAACATTAAAGGACAAATACACGTTAGTATTAATGTTAGCTTTTGCAGGGAGAAACAAAGGAAATAAGGTATGATTCGCCTTCAGTTCATAGATTTGTGTTGAAATATGAGCCAAAGTCAATTGTGAGTGACGGAATTATTTATGTGGATGTAAATAAAGATGTAAAAGAAAATCATACAACTAGTGCACGATGGGTGTTCATAAAACGATTAAGCACATATTTTATTTGTACACATTGTTAAACGCATCAAAGTTGATTTCGAATTACGTAAGGACTTGTAGGGTCTGTCAGGTCCATAAGGTGCAGCAGACTCATAAGAAAGCTAAAACTATGATAGTTTCTGAGAAGGAAACTTGGGAAAGTATTGTTTTTGATTTAAAAGGCCCACCGGTATGAAGTACAAATGGTTTTACTTACATCCTAGTGGTCCTTGACAAATGGAGTCGTTGGGTAGAATTGATTCCGCTAAGAAACTCTGAAGCTAAAACTATAGCAAAAGCACTCATTGATGAAGTGTTTTCTCGTCATGGTTTCCCAGCAGAACTATTTTCTGACAGTTCAAATAACTTGAGGGGGCAGATAATGAAGGATTTATGTCTGCAACGGCGTATAAAAGCTAGGTTTCTGTCGGCCTATTTACCTAAATCTAGCTTTATAGTGGATGAAAGAGTTAACAAAAACGCTAGCAATTTATGTACAAGATGAGAAATCAGGTCATAGAAATTGGGATTTACGTTTGAAACAGCTACAGTCGGCATTAAATTCGGCAACTGATTCAGTGATGGGTTTCACCCCAAGTATGTTGGCGACAGGAAGGGAGTTACGAATGCCCGAGGCTCCTGTCGTAAAAGTAAAAACAGACGAAGTTAATTAATTACCCATCTCACATCTTAAACTTAACTCACGCATGTGTGCAATAGTTAGGAGAGCTGTACGTAAACGTCAGGCAGCCAAATTGCATCGTGCTGCAAAGGCAGATGAACATAAGACAGGTAAAGAATTTGAGGTCGGTACTAAAGTTTACATACAAAATCACCCTAGAAGTGACAAATCATCGCGTTATTTCATGAAGAAAATTGCACCAATTTACATCAGTAATTACGAGATTGTTAAAAAGTTTGTCCTGTAACTTATCAGCTTAAGGGTCTTGACAGTGGTATTATTTCTCGTTATGTGTATCACATAGATAATAATTTGCGTGAACAGGTCGAAGGTGAGCGTTACCCAGTAAGTGAAGCAAATTCTGAAGAATTTTAAACTTATTACTAAAGGTAGTTACTGTGTTTCTTCATGGCCGGCAGTAGCTAAATCTAAAAATATTTTCGCATGCAAATCGTTAATGTTATGTGTAGACTGAAGAAATAACATTTAAATGCAAACAATCTGGTGACACCCCGATGTAGTGTTGCGTAATAGTTAATAAATAAATACTTAACGTTGAAAGGTTGCTTAGTCTTTAGCACGATTTCGTGAATAACCGAATTATCACTAGAGAATTTACACTTTTTTTTAATGAATGTGTGAAATGCTAACCTATGATGCAAATCTAGCTGAAGGTGAAAGCTAGCCTGGACTGAGTCAAACTCAATTAATTGTTTGTAAAATTTCTTTATGAAGACGATTTGACATGAATGATTATAAAATTTGCGGTTATTGTTAGTGATTATAAAATAGGAAGTGAGGTATCTACTAAAATGATCATTCTGTGTCCCCGCTTTCTGGCATTCCAGAGTCCGGACTTTCGTCTGCAAGAAGAAGAATAGGAAATTGAGGCGGGTTTTCCCGTTATTAGGGGGTAAAGGAAAAGATTTAAATTAGCTTACCAGCGAGGTCGCCAGGGTCGGGAAACAACGAAGAGTTGGTGGCGACGTCGGTTGATTGCTCCGAGTCAGCATCCTGCTCCTGCTCTTCCCTGGCTTCGGCTGGTAGGTCGTCCTCCATTGACAGGGAGGGGACCTGGGGGGAGGAAGTGCCCAGGCCAGTTGTGGTCCATCTGAAGGGTGGACAGAGCCTAGGGGCAGCTCGTCGTGAAATGAGTTATACCCAAAAAGGATCATGTTTGCATAGCTATTGATATAACGCACTGCTCCGGGACGTCGGGCTTGGGCGGTTCCTGCAGGGACAATATCAGCAAATTCGTCCACTGCTGAATGCTTTATCTTTGTGAGTGCGAGGTGGATCCATCATGAGGGTCGTTCAGCTGTTAGAAGAGCCAGTAGAATGACGTGCACGTGCTGAAGTGCGTTTCGGCCATGGTAACCGTTCCTTGGCAACTTGAATTTGTTATTTTAATTGATGAATCGATCAGCTGATGATGTTTGAGTGCAATAATACTTGAGTCTAATAATTGAAAGCCTAATTTCGAGTTAAACTTAGCTCATTGCTACCACGGTAGTCTGATTTGACACACGTTGTTCCTGATATTTGATAATCGATTTTGACAATTAAGATTTTTAAGTAAAAATCTTTCTTAGCTGATTTTAATGGTAGGCTAACCGATGATTAGTGGTTACAGTTTTCAAGTGAATTTTCGTGCTTCAAGCACTTAGTTTTTTTTTCTTGACTGTTTTTGTACTGATTAATTGTGGTTGTATTTTAAATGGTGAAAAATCGTTTTTGTTTCTTCATAATTTTCGTGAAAATGTTCAAGTAATTAAGTTTGCGTAGTGGGTTTTTTACGGGAATAATGTCTGAATTTTGACGCTCAAAGATTTCACAGACCTTACAAAAACATTACTGTAACTGGTAAGTAATGTCACCCTGCTGGAATAGTCAAATGATTAAATTGTTAGCAGATAAAAAGCTTAACCGTCCCCATAGCATCCTTAATTTTAACTTGTTATTAGTGCGCACTATCTACGTATTTTTTTGAATAATTTCTGAGAACCTTGATTATTGTATGAATAAATAACTTAACTTAATAAATAATTTTTACTTACCTTGACGAAGCGAGGGCGCATCTTTTGGGGGCGGGTAGTCTGCAACGACGGTTTCCACAACTTCCTCCTTCTCCTTAAGCTAGGGCCTTAGTGGGCCTCTTTACCTTCATGCTATGGTTCTACGCTATGTATTCTGTATACTCTGTATCTTTATTAGTGTATTCCAGTTATGCTATGTACTTTGATGTATGGTCCAGTCTCTGGAGATCAGTGGTCAGGATGGCTCTGGCCTTGCCTGCCCCTAGGGGTAGCTGCTAGCAAAGAAGGCTCATGGGATACCAGGATATAGTACAGGAAGCTGAAGCTCTAGGTACTTAAGGCCTTGCAGCTCCTTTCAGCCTCACTCTCAGTCTTCGTACAAGACACCTGCTTAGCCCCGTACTAACGCAATAGGGAGTGACGTCAACACAAAAAGGACTCCATGGACAGCTGAAGAAAACTGCTACTAAATAGGGATCGTTATGAACAAACATGAATCTATAACAGGCAACTTAAGAAAGTGAAATAAACAATTTTAAAAATTGAATTTTAATTCAAATTTCAGTGAGTTGAAATTCAATTTAAAAATATGTTTATTTCACTTTTAAGAAAGAAAGATTAGAGTTGGATAAACTAATAACTCTAATCTTTGAGCATCCCAATGGTTTCGATTTTTAACACTATGGGATTATTAGGGAAAGATACGTAACTTTTTTTTTGATTGAAAGTACCAGTACTGGGAACAATAGCCCATTTTCACCTTTTTATTATTACTAGATTTGTTAGCCCATGAAAATAATTCTTTGGTTCCCAGGTGCTTGGACATTCGCGAGTCAGCTTTTTTCATGCCAGTAATGAAAAGTAGTATTGAGTTTTTCAAAAAGTTAAAGTGGGACTATCACAGATTAAACGTCTGCAGAATCTGGCAACATCTAGCGCTTTCTAGTGCTATTTAGCACTTACTTGCACCAATCGAAAGAATGCACAATGCCATTTCTTTTAACAAAACAAGCAAGCCAAGACTTCCTTAATTATTGAGTGAAAATTTGTTGCGTCCTCGTGCATCTGGGAGCCATCTGTAAAGGTTAACAATATGGCTGCTGCTAGATGGCAACATAGTATTTTCGTAGGGTTTTCAATCGGTGATAGTGCCACTTTAATTGCACGACTTGGCCTTTCCAATAAACCACTTTAATTGTTTTCGAAAATACTCCTAATCTTAAGTCGATAGCTTAATAGTTCAGTGACGTAACTTACGCCTCTCCGCTAAAAAACTTAGACCTTTTTTTACGTATTTACACCTTTATTTTTTTGTTTTACAAACCTTTATTTGTGTATTTGTAGCACTAATCAGTAAAAGTGCATTTTTAAAATTTTCTAAAGGAAATTTCACGCCCCTGTAGTAATTTCTGTGTGTGTGTGTGTGTGGTGGGGAGGAGGGAGCGGGGGGGTGACGGTGACCCTAACTGGCATGGCCTTTATTTTAAGGCAGCACCAACCACCAACGTTTTCTGTTTGGTGGCACTAATTAAGCAAAGGCTGCCTCAACGCAGAAAAAAATTACCATAAAAAAACTTCTTACTCAACAATATCGTATTTTTTTGCTTTCCTACTGGATGCCGTCATTGGTGAAGAATGTTTTGTTGAAATTTGTATCAGTAATAAAACCTTGTCTAACTTGAAACGCCCGAGTTATGAGTATGTCTATTTTTTTTTAGGTGGTTATGAGTACGTGTGACAAAATGTGATATGGTGGTGCTGGTTGGGGGAAGGGGTCAAAATTGTCTAAAAACAGCACGACATACTTTTGGATGATCACATACTTTTTATGTGTGTTCATCTAGATTTTATCTATAGTTATTCTATCTCTTGTAATGGCGAAAACTAATTCGTTTGCACTAATTAAGACATTAGGAAAGTTTTTCGGCATTTCTGTCATTGTGTTATTTACTAACCGCCTCAACCAACCTTAAATGTAGGACTGCACTGAAGTAAAGCTAAGATAGGCCCTGTACAGTCTGAGCGGAAGCAAAAAATTGTTATCCTTTTGCGAATCAAAGCAACTGCAGCTCAATTCGAAAGTTTGTGCTAACATTAACTGAATTCCTTCACAAGTTTCGATTAAAATATTGGGCTCCATTTACAGGAAGTGACGTCATGGCATGTTGTCCAGACCTCGTTGATACGGGACTAACAGGTGCCGTGTACGCAATGCGGGGCTAAGTTAGTACGGGACTAAGCAGATACCGTGTACGAAGGCTGTCTGGGAGCTAATCCCTAACCAGCTAGAACTCTTCCTGAAGTAAGCCACTTTGCTTGAAGCCCTGACCAGAGCATCCTTGAACCATTGGACAACATCTCCCAAGGAAAGCCCGCGTGGCCCTGGAATAAACCCTGAAATCACCATTGTTTCTGGCTTTCTTTCTAGTACCGGGCATAGTGGGGTTGCAATGTGGAATCGTTAACGCTCGAAAATGTTCACGATGGAGACGGGCGTCATTGGGTGGCTTACTCTGCGATTACAGACATACCCTGTCATTTCGACAGTTTCGGTAATATGGGACCTCCCACATTGATCTCCGAGTACTTGAGTCCCGTTAAGTACAATCACTAATGCAATGGAGTATAATAATAATAATAATAAGTACAATCACAACAGAGTGCAGAATTTTAATCAAATATGGTGCGGACATTTCTGTTTTTTTTTTAAGAGCATTGTCCAAGAGCGGCGTTTACGAGATGGTTTTGGACGAAATGGTTCTTTAAATTATTTGCTATTGGAAATAAATAATAATAAATAAATAAACAGATATACCACAACCTCGAAAGGGAGTGGACGGACACGGAAGGGCTTTGGGCCGCTAACACCGAGCTGGGGTGTGGAGGACAAAAGCATATCTGGAAATCGTTATGGAGGAAGGCACGCTTCAAGAATTTGACGAGAGGTTCAGAATCTAAGAAACGGTGGAAAAGACTGACGGAGCATGCACTAACCGTTCCAGCATCAAGGGCATTCAAAACCCTAACTACACGCACGGAGAAAAAATACTGACGACAGTCAAGCCTGGTAGTTGGGACAGCAAGCTTAACAGAGTGTCCACGCGTTCAACCGATTGAAGGGGCCAAGTCAAAGAAGGGTAAATCAACCGCAGTTATATTATTGACAATTTTGTACGTAAGGATCAGGTCAAATTTAATACTACGTAACTCGAGCAGTTCGAGGCCCAATCTTGCCAAGCTTACAGGGTAAGGGACATCTCTGAAGCCAGGGAGACCCTTGGTATAACGCCTCTGTACCTTTTCGATCATATCTTTGTCGCGCGCTAAGAAAGGTGACCAGACTGGGGTTGCGTATTCCAAAAGAGGCCGGACATAGATCTTAAATGCCCAGACCAAAATCCCAATATCCTGGGACAAAAAACATTGCTTAACAATTGCATATCTGCGGTAAGCTGCAGCACAAATCGAATTACAATGCGTAGAAGATTTGAGGTCACCTGTGAACCATATCCCCAGGTCCCTTACCTCAGAAGATGAAGGCAAGTGCGACTGGCGCAGGTTGTACAGGTAGCCAAAATCCCTCCTGCCCACATTAAACGTGTGGATGGATAGAGGGAGTTGCCAGCGTTCAGACCAAGCGACGACATCTTGAACAAGTAGCTCCAGGTCTCTGGCAAAAGGGGGCTAACTGATTTCGGCACCAACCTTAAGGTCATCAGCAAATTTATAGCCATATGTTCCATATTTATCAAGAATTAATTCTTATACATTGTAAGGTCAAGCTTTTATGAAGAGATGTAATCGATCGACCGTGGGCAGGTATGACCACATCATACAGATAATAGTGTTTCGTTATTTGTATGTGTTGACGAGGATAGTTATTGATGCATGTGAAAAAATTACCTTTACGGATAGGTCCACTCGCCTAAAAAGTGATTAATATTAGGCAAATACTTTGGGCATATTCCACAGTGGCTGCGTGATGGTATGTCTATGGTGTTGCCAAGTTTGTAATGGGTTTATTATTCGCTGAGAACTCTCTCATTTCTAAATTAAGACGTTTTGAAAAGTCGTCGATAGATCGGTTTTAAGGTTTTCCAATTTCATTTCTAAATTGGTTAACTGACAATAACCTGCAGCATCTTCCGGATCTATGCCAGAAGCGACTTTAGTCAAACATTTATTTCCCACATCAAAGTCCCGATCAGACTTTAAATTACGTTGAGGATCAGTTCTAGATACTACCTGTTGGTAGATTTTTTGCGACATATACTCCTTCAAACCATATATTGAAGAAGATAGGTTGGTTCCTAACTGGCTTGGTTGAGAATAGGTAACAGCGTCTTCGAGTTCTATACCCGGAGCGAGTTTAATTAAACGATTGTTCCGCATGTTATAATCTGGCACAAGTTTTGCATCGATATATTCTTTCGTAGCAGCGTCCCTAAACTGGGAAGGGGATGCGACATCTTTAATTTGCTTATTTTCAGCATTAAAATGTCCATCTGCATCCTTCTTCGATCCTACGTCGGATTTACATTTTTTACATCGATTTTTAATTCGGTAAACTGGAAATAAATTACAACATCTTCGGGTGCTGTAGCAGCTCCCACTTTAGTCAGACGCTTATTCTGCTTATTGTAATCATGATTTGGATCTAATATAAATCCTACTCCCTTCAAATCATCTATTTGGACACTTGTCTTCGTAGCTTGGTTCCTAACTCGCTCAGTTGAGAATAGGTAACAGCATCTTCGAGTTCTATATTCGGAGTGAGTTTAATTAAACGATTGTTTCACATGTTATAGTCTGGCACAACTTTTGCATCACTATATTCTTTCGTAACAACATCCCTAGATTGGGAGGAGGTGCAACGTCTTTAATACGTTTCTTTTCAGCATTAAAATGTCCATCCGCATCTTTCTTCAATCCTACGTCAGATTTAAGTTTTTTTTTACATCGGTTTCTAATTTGGTAAACTGGGAATAAATTACGACATCTTCAGGTTCTGTAGTGGTCCGACTTTAGTCAGACGCTTATTCTGCATGTCGTAATCATGATGCAGGTCTAATATAAATCCTACACCCGGAACTCCTTTCACATCTCTTTGCATTCGTTTCAAAGACTGTTCACATTTATTGACTGGCATTTTGACAATTCTTTTTTTATATGTAAACAAAAGGAAAAAGAAATTAAAAAAATGTCTCATTCTATCTGGTATGGAAATCTTTCGAGTCTGTTTCAATCAAGTTCTATAGAAGTTAAGACGGAGAATGCGACGGATTTAAAAAAAGGAGTAAAGTACGTCTTGTCTCCTTCCATATATTTCAAGGATTTGAAAGGAATAGGTTCTACTATTGCAAAGATTCCAAGTGTAAGAGTTGGATTTCTCCATTGGGCATTGAATCTCAAAATGCGATGAAAAATACACAATAAAGACTTTAAAGCGCTTCTTAAGCGTCACAACATCAACATGTACTCTACCCACTCTGAGAAGAAAGCGAGTGTTGTTTCAACAGAACGCTTAAAACTCAAATGTGAAAATGATTCACCAGGCAGGGAACATACCAGAGGATAGACATTATTGACAAGTTAGTTTCACGGTACAATGACACAGTTCACTCCGCAAGTAAACTAAACCCGAGGGAAGTAACCAGACGTCACGAATCGTTGCTGAGAATTAAGTCAAAACATTCGTTGAAAAAACCCAAAAATTAACGTTGGAAATAAAGTCAGAATTTCTAGAGTTAAAAAAATTTTTGATAAAGGGTATTTACAAAATTTTACTAACAAAGTTTTCACGATCCGTAAAGTGCAAAAAAACGAACCTGGTACTTATTTATTCCAAAAAGAATTGGGTGAGCTGGTGCTCGGAGGTTTCTACAAACAAGAAATTCAAAAAACTCTCGTTCCCGATTTATTTTTAGTAAGAAAGTATTGCGACAACAGAAAGGCAAAGACGGAAAAATGCTCTACTTCGTTAGATGGAAGGGATACGATTCAAAATTTAATAGTTGGACGGATAACGTTAGCAGTTTGACCTCTTAAATAATTTTCACTTGATTTTTAAGTACAACAGAACATACTAACGGTTTATTCTCGTCCTAATCTCAATACCAATGTTCTTTCATCCGTTTTCTTCTAATTACGATCATTTTCTCTGACCTAGCTTTTCAGTCACACGTTTCTTCCTAAAAGCAGAGGCCATTTTATCCAACCTAGCTTTTCTCTTTTCAACAGTTTCTGTCGCGCATTTCTTAGTAATAGCAGCGGCCTTTTTCTTCAACCTAGCTTTTCTCTGTTCGACAGTTTCCATCGCAAGTTTCTTACGAGAAGCAGCGGCTCTTTTTCTCTCATTAGCTAGTTTTTTTCTTTGCTTCATTTTGTTATTTCACCGACTCATGCTTCTTCCCCACTTCTTTCTCCAGCGAAGCTTGCTCTTCAGGTTCTTCATCCTCCATCGGATTGATTTTGTTGTCTACAAAATCGTGTGCTATGTCGGTTCTATAGTATTTATTCCATCATGCAGGAAGAATCTCTTATTGTTGTAGGGAGATATGGACGATTTTGAAATTTCAACCGAGGTGAGCTGATGATTCTTACTCTGAATGCTCATCCAAATGGCTTTTGGCGATGTTTTCGAAAATAGTGCTTTTTTGTAGTCTTCGTGACTGAGACTTTTTTGGATAAAAAAATGCTTTACTAATTCCTTTAGCTTTTTTAATGCTGTCTTCCCTACTAAAACTGAGTACATTTTCGCTTTCGAGCCTACAAATTCTTTCACAGAGATTCCAGCCGTCTAATCTTTCATTTTTCCGAGGACTTGTTTGTTTTTAATGCTGTATAGAGGATGAGATGGATCGTAATTGCTGGTGTCGAATCTGACTCAGTTTCCATGTCCCTGTAGAAATCGTCAGTATCTACCTAGTAGAACAGACTGTCGGTGTCTGTGAAAAGTAAACGCGCACGGTCTCCATATTTTGGATGGATGAACTCGTAGTGAAATTCATACGTTGTGGGTTTGGAAAGTTCGAGGATGCAGAAACGGGTGTAAGTCAGAAAGTCACACTTGATGTTATAAAGTCTCAAGTTTACCTGTTCGTTGAGGATCTTGAACAAATCTGCGTGTGGTAGAGTGCTGTACTTCACATATTTTTTTGGATCGTCGGATAACTTCATGGATAAACGCCCCGATTTATTTTCCATCGTTTTGCCAAATACCAAATTATTTTTTAGTTTGAAAGAATCTTTTTCGAAGGTCGTCGTTGCGAGTTGACGCTTCTCAGTATTAAATTCTATGTAAGATTTTAGCCACTGCTTCTGACGAAATTTTAGAATTTTATAATTTTAGAATCTGTGAATACCTTTTAAAATTCAACTGTGCTTCAAGTAGAATTGTAAATTCCTGTAATGAACTACAAAGTTTTTCTTCGGGAGCAGGTTAGTCATCGTTTGGAAGTAGAAATGATCTTCTTGTTTCCAGACATTTCTTTCATGAAAGTAGACACGAGTTTTAGCATTATTTTAAACTTTTCCGGCGCTAAAGGATAATCGTTGTGATCGTCATGTAGCGCGGATGGATAATTCAAGTCCACTTCCAATATATAACCGTATTCCAAATCAATTTCAACCGATGCCAAGCATAATTTGAGAATTTCTTTCCTCGTCAACCAGCTAAATTGATTGTACGGAAGGAATTCGGTCATGGCCAGTCCCTGTAAGTTGTTGACATCCAAATCTTCTAGATACAGACTAGGTTGATTCTTATCGTAGGCGTCTGGTAGGTATTTGTTATTGGCGATCGAGTGCCTCTTTGACACAAAAGTTGTTCCAACTCTGATACCGGAAGTTATAAAGTTATGCTTTCCCACGTGCGTAAACAGGGCCATACCTAATGGGGGGGGGGGATGGCGGGAGCTTCCCTCAACCATGCAAAAACGCTCACAGTTGGCAAATTTGAGTTGTTGAGTTAGCAAACTCGAATAAATTTTCACTGCAAATTCCCGTTACCACGAGTACTGGTAAATTATTGTTATCATTCGGACAGTTTGAAAATAAAGTTTAAAATACATTTTTATCCATTAGTTTTCGCAACACTTCTGTGTAGTGTGGAAGTAACTAACACGTTGCCCCTGATCATTTCTGGTTGCTTCTCTGCAGCTCTCCTTATATCCATGGGACTGGTAAAGAGTATGTGAGCTCATAACTTGGCCGTAACAAGGAGCTCCGCGTAGTTGGCAAAATTGATGATTGACTTGGCCGTTTTGGTTGCTATGTCACCACCTTGACTTAAAAGTATTATAGATAATGTAGAAACTAAAAACAAAAAGTCCACATAACTGTTTCGCCACCGAATTTGAAGTCGTGATAACAATTAAATTCGCAAAAATCGTACACAGTTGGCAAAACTAAAAATGACTTCTTATAGTTCTTCTTCTGTTAGACAGTGCAACTCAGAAGGGTTTTCAGTGTGGAGCAATTCGTAACCGGCATATTAGGAGGGTAGAAAATTACTGACATATTAATATACCAAAACACAACATCACTGCCAGGATTTAAAACGTTTCTTAGGTAAAGTAGAAACATCAACAAACGCAGCATAAAACAAAACTTAAAAATGACTTCTGTCAAGTTATCACTGTCTGAATTAAATAAAATCTCAAAAATAAATGCAAAGTTGCCGATTTGATTTACTAGTTCGTCTGTCAGCCCATCAGTGCTTTGGTTTTAAACAGAAACATGAACTAAAGCCGTACTTCATGAAAACTGGGTACAGGGCAAAATCTAAAACTGAGTTGGAAAAATTGAATTAGCTGTTTGATTTTTTGTTGTCGTTTTTCTGTTAACCTATCACCACTAAATTTGAATCTGTATTAATGCAGAAACAACTACATTTTCCAAATCAAACTTGCTAAAAAATATTAACAATTTCGAAGATTCAAAATTCGACGATAAGAGTTCATAAGATCCCATATTAAAGGACAAAAGCAACCCAACGGCCACGAAATGAGAGCAAAAAATTACCCTGAGGGACCGGTAATTATTTATCACCAGGGGAGGCCGGAGGAAATGGGGGGGTCGTGTCATGAACCCCCCCCCCCCCCCCCACCCCCCCCTCGATACTCCGTTCCCTCTTTGGGGGGGGGGGGGTAAAAACACACTGACCAACTGGAAGAAAAAGCCATTTTTAGACCTCAAAAATGTCACTTTCAGTAGTCAAAATTTCCAAAAACTGCTCAGCTACTGGGGGCAAGCCCCCCCCATGCCCCCAGACCACCCATGCTGTGAGTTTTTACACGGTTTTGAAGCTATTAGTACCATGACTGCAAGTAAAAAAGTTTTATAAAGAACTTTGTAGAAAAACCTTGGCACCTGGTTTCTTGCGCTCTTCAGTATTTCAGGTACTGACAATGTTACGGATGTGGGCATACAGGCAAACTGTCATACTTATTGTATGAATCTCGAAAAAAAATGGGTGCAAGGAACATTTTTTGGGGCGTCACATTATTTTTGGACCTTACAGTGGGGAGGAATCTTCCCCTCCCCCCCAACGACCATAACTAATGACCGGTCCCTAAGATCACCTGAATCACTGGAACAAAATTAAATTGGAGCATGTTGATTTCAAATGTGGAAGCTTTTCTCCAATAATACCTCAAGTTGTTTTGGACAAAACTGAGGTAAAAGGTTTTGACATTTCTTTCGTCTTTCGATGCCCCATTTATTAAAAACTGGAGCATGGTTTTGTTTTAAAATGTGAAAGATTTTTTTACAATAATACCTTTAGGTTAGGCCTAGTTGGTTGGGATAAAACTGAGAAAAAGATTTCATTATTTTTCACCATTTGATAGTCCATTAAAAAAAATGTTCTGCCTCCGGCAAGGGAGGCGGTCCACCCCTCCCCTGACCCCTTCCCTGTTGCCCATGCTTGCACACAGGAGTCATCGTTATAGCCTAAGGGTCCAAAATGTACAATTAAGCCAAACCCCAATTGTCAGTGGAAGGCTGGCCGCTTTATAGAATTTTAAACTGAACTCGGTTTATTTTAATTTTGAAAAAAAAATCTTAAAAACATAATAGGTAACAATAAAATTTTTACGAAACCTACCATCCTAAAGAGTGAATAAAAATAACCAAAATTTGCTTTACAATTTGCTGCTTCTGTGTCCACTGGAGGCCAGAAACGGGCACTACATTAGTGTAAAATGCTTCAGCTTCCCGGGCTCTGCCCCGGACCCCGCTGGGGGAGCTTACAGCGCTCCCCCAGACCCCCTAGCGGAGCTTGCCGGAGCTCCTCGAAAGTATTGTTCTGGAACCACTACTGTCATTTTTTAAACCAGTTGGCAAAATCATAAGATGAGTAGGCAAAATGAGAGTCTCTCCCACCCCCCCCCCCCCCCAACCAAGTACCCTTCGCTATGGCCTTGTGCGTAAACAGTTCTAGTTCGGCTTCGGTTTTTTCAATGCAGCTGCCCAACAAAATCCTGGTGTGGACACATAGTAGCATGGATCTATGCCGTCATTGAGCAAACAAGTTTCCCTGTAAGTCTGAAAAACGTTGGCTAGAAGATACATATCGATCTAAAAATACACGGCTAGAAGATACACATCGGTTTAAAAAACTTCTCGTTCAGCAAATTCTAATCTGACGTAGCATGTATCGTACTCTGCGTCGGTAATGCCTTCGCCTCGTAGAGTGGAGAAGAACGCCGCTTTAGGAGGTAATCCGTTCTTCAAACACGTCCATAGACTGTACGCACTCGTATGGGTAGTGGCCTTTTCACGTCAATATATCCAAGACTCCCCCCGTCTCGAACCAATCTACTGATTCAAGAACAGTTTTTACTATGTTGAAGGGTCGATCTCTCTTGTGGTTTTTAGCCAAAGTTACCAGCGACGAAGATAGGAAATTATAACTGTCTAAAAAACGCAACCTTACTGAAAAATTCTTATAACTGAAGCAAACATACCTCTTAACGGTCACACTCATGAAACGCTCGGTGTTTCTAGCAAGAACGTTCACTACGGATGGGAAGTTTTTTTCCCGCAGAAATCAATAGGTGCATATCATAGCCTTCTAAATTATGGAAAACGATTGGGACAGTATTTATGTTCCTTGCATCCAGATTCCATTTTAGGCGAGAATCCCCTCTGAACTTTCCCGTGAAGTGACAGTGATCTCTCATGTTATTCAGTAAGAGATCATCTTTAAACATGGCTTTTTTGCAGTAGTAGCAAGTATCCTTTTTCAAAAACTGAATTTCATCTTCGATACTCATCTTCAGACGTTTTGGCCACGATAGAATCTTGGCAAACTTGTTAATTTCGATATTGATACATTCGTAAAACTTATCCACTGCATCCTTGCCGAGATGAATCCAAACTGACCTTAGTAGACGAACTCAAAGATGGATCGACGCTACTAGTTGTATGGGTCTAAGCATATATTCGAAATCTCATAAATTATCCAAGGATGAGGATTGCGTCTGTCATAGTATTGGAATTTTAACGTGTTATTACCAGTTGATAGGAAAGTGAGTAAAATCCCATCAGTAAAATTTTTTATTTGTTCCAACACCTTGAAATTGGAGTACCCTATCAATATCAAGGATGCCGCAGTAATGACTATTTCCTTTTTCGTCGGCTGTTAGTAACAAGTCAATTACTCCTCCTTCCATGTTTTTGTTCACTCTCACCGGATGTAGTCCTATCGAACCCTTGTACGAGATTACGTTAATGGACAAATTGTTGGCTTGATCGAAGGAATCAATTTATCGTAAAGTCATTGGGAACTTCAACATAGAATGGTCTACAATATTCAAAAATGATTCGTATATTTAACCGCGGTTTCATAGCACTTCATTTTAGCGGCCAAAATGGAATACAGAAAGCACTTTTCGTCAGAATTTTCCACATTCACTGTAACTTCGGTTTTCTTGTGTAATGCCTTTGGTAAGGGTAAGTAAGAACTAGGATGCAAAGGATTGATTTTTGCCACTTTTAGGAGTACACCCCAAACTTTCAAAATTTTCCAGCCACTACTTTTCCTCAAGTTTCTCTACGGATTTTTTTTTTGTAAGCATTCTCCAATACCTCCGACAAGTGAGACTCGGCGGTCGTATAGAGGGACCAGAAAAAGGGTCGCAAGATGTTGGAATCCTGGAAAAGTCTAACGCTAAACACAGTTGAATTTGGGCAGTTCATCCAAGCAAGTCCTAATAAGAAGTTCGAGCGGATGATAGCGTAGATGGACCGCCACAAATGGGTCAGCACATTCAATTTCTCGGAAATAAATTCGATGTGTATCATCATGTGTTAAAGTGCAATTAACTTCACCTTCAATATCATTCAACTCGTTTTCGAAGAGTAAAAACTCTGGTCGAAGATTGGATTGATGGTTGAGAAGATGATGGATCAAATTTTCCTGAGTTGCGTAGACATTTCCACAGTACACACACATAAACGATGATTTGAATTCTTTTTCTTTTTCTCGAAAGAAAATCATTCGTTCCTTTTATTATTATTCTTTTTGATATGGGAACATAATTTTTCAAAGAAACATGAGGATAAAAACTACATCCAGACTGAAATTAATTTTTTTCGGATCTCCAGGATACAAAAAAAACTTGGAAAAAACTTAAAAAAACTTGGAAAAAACTTTAAAAAAAACTTGGGGCGGGTTCCCTACACATATGGCGTATGTAGCCCTGCCCAACTGCGCCGAGGTCGGGAGGCTGTGTGTTCAAGTCCAGAACTGAATCTGGACTGAATATTCTTTTTTTCCTTCCCTCTTATATAGGGAAAACTATTTCCCATAATGCATCATAATTCCAAAAGAGCAATTTCAAATTTTTTTCCAACATTTTAAAACTTTTTTTCCAAGATTATGATGCATTACGGGAAATATTTTCCCCTATATAAAGGGAAACGAAAAAACTAAATATTCAGTCCGGATACAGTTCTAGACTTGAACACACGGCCTCCCAGCCTTGATGCAGTTGGGCAGGGCTACATGCACCATATGCGTAGGGAACTTCCCCCACCTCACTAGAAATCTAGTACTCCCCAAATTGTAGTACCCCCTCGAATTGTAGTACCCCCCTCGAATAGTAGTACCCCCTTGAATTGTACTAACCCCTTCTCCAGATTGGCAAAAACACCGGAAGTGACGTCATTACCGCCACTTTTCATCACGTGAATGGAAGTGACGTCATTACCCCCACTTTTCATCACTTGATTGGAAGTGGGGGCTATATATATCACCAGATCATTACCCCCACTTTGCTCACGTGACTGGAAGTGGGGTAATGATGTGTGTATATGATCTGAAAAGGAAAAAAAGGTAGCAAAAGGCATTTTTCCACCCTCGTCCAGATTGACGAAAAACGAAAAAATGTAGCAAAAGACACTTTTTTTTACCCTCCTCCAGATTGACGAGAACCGCTACAACTGTAGTAAAAGACACTTTTCCACCCTCCTCCAGATCAACAAGATTAGGAAGTGACGTCATACTGGAAGTCACGTCATAGCGTGCTCCACCCCACAGGATATCACCTCACCCCATGGGAACCTCACCCTACGGAACCTCACCCCACTGAATGTCACCATACGGAACGTCGTCTTATGGAACGTCACCCTACGGAAAATAGGAACGGAATGGAATGGAACAGAATGGAACGTACGGAATGGAACGGAACGTACTGAACGGAACGGAACGTGTGGAACAGACGGAACGGAACGTCATCCCACAGAATGCCACCCTATGGAACGTCACCCGACGGAAAGAACATAATGGAACGGAACGTCACCCTGTGGAACGTCACCCCACGGAACCTGCCCCACAGAACTTCACCCCACGGAACCTCACCCTTACTAAACGTCACCCTACGTAATTTCGCCCTATGGAACGTACGGAACGGAACTCTACGGAATGGGATGGAAAGGGACGAAATGGTACTTGGAGACTTAGAATTGACGGGAAAAAATACGGCAACTCTGTGGCACCAACCCACGATCTCTGGATGAAAGACCACACCCTTTGCCACTAACCCAAGGGGAATAGAGCATAGGTGCTTGAAAATAAGGCTGTTTTTTGGTATTTTCACACTTAGAGTTGTCGGGGGAAAAAAACAGCGGCTCTAGGAATCGACCCCAGTACCGCTGGAAGGCAGACCAGAGCCTTTGCCACTAAACCAAGGGGAATAGATAGTAGCTTCTTGAAAATAAGGGTTTATTAGGTATTTTGAGACCTACAATTGATAGGAAAAAAATACAGCCATTCTGGGGATCGAACCCACCACGTTTGGTACAGGGCGGCCATTTTGGGCCGTTTTAATTAGGTAAAGAATGAGGTCCAAATTGAGACAAAATCACTGACTGGGTCAGAATTATGTCTCCTGTCCTGCCATTGGTCAGTTTCGATTGTGGATAAATTAGCGGTCATTTTCTCGCAACTTTTTACAAATTGGGCTTTAATTCTGAGGGGTGTGTAGTTGGGTTTTCAAAAATTGCAGTTAATATACCAGGAGTCTTTTAGAATGATCACATGACCAGTAAATGTGTTTGGCTCTCAGGCTGACAAAGTGTCTGCAACAACATTGTCTGGGGTGACAATAGCCCCATTCATCCCTGAAAACTGTCCCAAATCCAGTCAAACTATCACCAACGTTGTGTGGGACCTCATTGGGTCATTCTCAACTCTTGCCTCATTGAAAGATTGGTTCAAAAGTGGATCCAACATTGTCTGGTCCACTTAGTTCACCTTCCTTTCTAAAAGTGCTCCAAACTCAATGAAAATTAGCCAAAAACATTGTCTGGAGTGCCTATTTTCCCCAGGTATTCCCTAAATTATTTACCTCCTTACTGCCTTCCCTTTACAGGGTGGGACCTTTTGAAATTAGGAATCTACATCTCTGAAATTTGGGGGTACCACAGTCATTTTCTTAATGCTTGAAAAAAAATTGGCTACAAGCAGACTTGAACTAGAAATCCCTTGGTTTGTAGACCAGAAACCTACCACTGGACCATTCAAACATGTCACGCATTCTGTAAATGGTTCCTTAAGTACTGTCATTATCAAAAATGACAAAAAAAAAATGGAAAAAAATTTGGACGAAAGTAGACTCGAACCAGCAACCATTTGCTTTGAAGCCAGTAACTCAAACACCAATCCATTACCCCTCGTCTACAATTACGCGGAACGTTCCGTTCAGTTGATTTGGCGGAAAAACTCAGCCTCCTTTCAATACCAGAATGCATTCCTTACAGAACTATGGAAGTTCTGCTCGCCGAGCTGACTTTCTGTTGGTTCTGCTTTCCGTTAGGCCAAGTCAACATGGCGGACGATCCAACACTCAACTTTGCCACGCCGATATTTAATTGAAATCAAGCAAAACATGCACAAATTTACACTACCATAAACACTAACACCACTAAGACTCGTGAAAGTTCGTTCAGTTAGCCGATAATCCACTCAACGCGAAATGCTAGGCATATAAGCGGTTGGGCTGTGTCCACTTGTTGTTCGTGGGGAGGGAGAAGCAAGTAGAGGACGCACGCTTCTTTCGAAAGGAATATGTGCTGCCGTTCAGCGCCAGCTTGGACGGGCACATGTGTGTTCCGTTCTGTTCATTCTATTCAGTTTTCTGTTTTCCGCGTTATCGTAGACGTAGGGTTACAGCCAGACATTTTTACTAGTGAAGTAATGCTAATAAACAAAGGGAAAAGTAGTCTTTTTCGCTGTAATATTGATGGATTTCAACTTCAACTACACTATCGGAACCAGCATTTTGAGAGCTTTCCAAGTGTCTTTATTTCAAGACGATCAGACCAACCGTTGAGGAGATATTCGCAAAAGAGTGCAAAAATAAGAAAAAGTTCTACTCTTTTTTTATGTAACCTTGGCAAATCTTGATGGATTTCAACAAAAATAGTCGAGAAAACATGAAAAAAAAACCTTTGGCACAGTTCCATTTAGTACTCATATGCAAAATTTCAGTAAGCTAGGTTGAACAGTCTCTCTGTAATCTTATTCCAAACAATTCTAACACATTCACATACTAATAGCATGTGAATGTGTTAAAATTCTTTGCAATAGGATTACTAAGAGGCTATTCGACCTAGCTTGTTGAAATTTTGAATTTGGGCATTACTGGTACTGTACCGTAGGTTTTTGTTTATTTTTTGACTAGGACAATCACAACCTGAAAAATAAATAAAATTACAAATTCTTTAGAAAAAGAGGAAAAGAGTTTCTGGTAACGGTACAACTTTTTTTAAATTTTATCTGATTTTAACAAAATATACCATTGGAAGCGTCTTTTCGAGAGCTTTACAATGCTCTTTACCGCATGTCGATAGCACAAACCATTCTTGAGAAATCTTCAAAAACGTCTAAATGAATCCGTTACCAGAAATTATTTTCCTCGTTTTCTGATTTTTTTATGAATTTGATTTCCCCTCCCCCCCTAAGGCTCTGTTTGCCCTAGTCACATAAGAAAAAAAACCCTCCTTCACAAAGTCATTTAACATCTTTTTGAATTTAGGGGGGGGATTAGTTTTTTTGTATTAGCTTCCAAAGGACTACCAACAGATTTGTGTGCTAATTTAGTACACGAATTTAGTTCTTTTGCAGTTTATAAAACAAAAACTAATCCACCGAGCTTAGTAAAAAAATTCAGGAGGATGTTAAATGGCGTTGTGAAGGAGGGTGTTAATTTTTATGTGCCTAGGGCAAACAAATCCTTGAGGGAAAAAAGTCAAATTCATCAGAAAAATCCGAAAAAAGGGAAAAGAATTTCTGGTAACGGACTATTTTCATTTCCTTTTCCATTATTTTTGGCTACTCTTTTTAACTGGCTCATGGTAGATAAAATAAGCTGTTTTTTAAAGTTTTGTGCAGGTCCATAAAATTGCAATCCCAGAAAAAATGTCGGATTGGGGGGTAAGGATTTGGTCAGTGTGACGTACTCTTTTAGGGGGGGGGGGGGTATATGAGGAGGTGTGACAAAATGTGACATGGGGCAAGGAGGGGGCCAAAATTGGCCAAAAAAAGCGTGACATACTTTATGAATGGTCCCAGAGGTAAAAATGGTGAAAACATTTGCTAACAGAAGTAAGAGTTCATATAGACTGCACAATACAGCAACATGCTGTCTGTATCGAAACCTAACAGGAAAGTTTATTTGTATGCCTTTGCTGTTTTGACTTCGGATCAGTTGAACCTTACCTTAAACATCAAACAATTTCATTTGTTTTATAATTAATTACGCAACCATTTAAAACCTCCAATCAAGATTATTACATTTTATATTTCAGTTGACCTCCATGGCGTATGCCCACAAATACTGGCCTGTGACAAGTTGTATTCGACCAATAGCGAGTGTTATTCACACCAAAAGCGTTGCCTGGGTAGAGATACGATTATAGATGAGATGTGAGGATTTTTACTTTGATTGTAAGTACAGTGTTGCATTTAGAAATCTGCATTGATGTCACGTGTCAGTCTTTTAGGAGTGGGGGTCGGCGTATATGGATGAGCGTATTGTTCAGCATCATGCATGCATTGTCAGCACAATAAGTGGAAATGCAGGATGGTTTCGTTCTATGGAAACCAGGTGGTCATCTTGCTTTTCCACTTATCATGCTGGTGGCAAAATCACGTTGAAGCAGGTGTGGAACGTTTAGTCGAACTCCTTTTCGATTGACAATCGCTGCTGCCATAATGGGTGTTCCGACGAGTAATTATGTCTTAAGATTATTATACCGCATCGTCTAAAAATCAAGCCAACAGAGATTCCCAGATAAACTGTTTCACTCTTGTTTGGACTCGTCTGAAAGATTCGTTGAAAGATACACTAGTAGTTATGATCACCCGGGTGTCTAGTATAGGGTTACAGCCTAACAGAGCCCCATGCTTTTTGGGTACCACATTTAAATCCTAGGGGGGGAGGCGCGTGCATCTAGGGTCTATTGGTCGGCCCATGTGCACCTAGGATCAACATTTCCCCTCCCTTGAACGTTAGACACCCGCCCCATATCCCTGCCGCATCTATGCGTCGCCCGCCCGGGATAGCTGTTTCCTCCAGGTGACTAGTACACTTCAGCACAAAGTTGGGTCTATTGGTCGGTCCACGTGCACCTAGGATCAACATTTTTCCCCCATTGAACGCTAAATACCCGCCTCATATCCCTGCCGCATCTGTGCGTCGCCCGCCCGGGATAACTGTTTCCTCCAGGTGACTAGTACACTTCAGCACAAAGTTGGATCTATCGGTCGGCCCACGTGCACCTAGGATCAACATTTACCGCATTGAACGCTAGATACCCGCCCCATATCTCTGCCGCATCCGTGCGCCGCCCCCGCCCGCGATAATTGTTTTCCCCCAGTTGCCTTCAGCCCAGAGTAGAAACTACGTAATAACTAGGAACGCGTTCTTTGGGCTGTTGAATCCCCACCCTAAAAAAAAAAAAGTAGAAAAGGCTCAGCTGGAAGCGCCCCCAGCATCAACTAGATTTTGCCGTAGGGCACGACGTATTGCCCTTTCCCGTTTGAAGCATTTAAACAGGGTAAGTCGCGCGAGACGGTGATCCGTTGCATATCGGCGACTAACTACAATAGAGAAAAAAGAAAGAAAAACTAAATCACCTCGTCGCGTTCACGGGCGGCCGGCCCAGGAGGCCGTGGGTCGGCACTTTCAGGGGAGTAAGTGGGACACAAGATAGCAGGCCCACAGACCGATCTCCTGCACGAGAAGGATGTCGGAGGTATTTGGCTAATGAAAAACCAATTTTAAAAAAAGTCAATAAAAAAAAAAGCGCTTCAAGTTCCTATAGTATACGAAACACACAACTCACGAGACGCGCTGAAGGATAAAAAAAATATCCAAGAGTTGATAGTTAGTGAGCTGTGTTGACAGTAGCTATCAGAGAACAGAATGAAGTAAGGATCTCGTCAAAAATCGGGTAAGTCTAAAATTGCTCGGGGCTATAATACGAACAATCCCGCCCCCCAACACGGTGGTCCCAGACATCCTCCCCCCTACGGCACTCAGACCTCTGAATTGCCTATACAGAAATGACAAGAACGAATGACTATTGTAAAAAGACCCAATCCGTCACGCGTTTCTGTCCATTAACGTAACGGTATATAGGCCAGAGGTCGTGAGGTTAATACTGTTATGGGCGTAGGAATGTAGTTACGACATTTATCGGCTATTTACGGTTGTCAAGAGAGCGTGGGACCCCTCAACTAAAAGAAAATAATCGTTCCCCCCTATCAATTCGTCAAAACAAAAAGTGACGGGCTATATGTAAGCTGTCAGTACTGTCAAAAAATGACGCGTAGTTAACGTCTCGCGACCTAGATCTCTAGACAACCGACCTATTATACGTTAAACCTTTCGTATACGCCCTTTAACCCGAAAAGACAAAATAACGGGCTAACCACCAAAAAAAAACACTGCCTCGAGCGAAATGGGCGGCCCACATCGTGACGTAGTACACGCCTCGCAATTGGTTGAAAGTCGTCACATGATTCGAGCCGTGCAATGAGCGACGGTACTATGAGACTAACCAATCGAAAAAATGACCAAAATAGAGTACCGTAACACCCTTACGGAAAATAACCGGTGCTGATTTGTCGAGCAGCTATTCCACTTGAAACAATGCAATTTGGCCAAGTATAAAACCATCACCCCAGCCAAGAATTCACTAACCCGCCGATCTCAGCAATTGGAACCAACGACTCAGCAATTGTAGAGGTAAGCATTGTTTAATGAGGCATTACGTTAATATTGAAAAAAAAAAATAAGAGTGCGAGGACTTGGCCGGTTGCTAACGGGCTTCTTTACATTTATGTTTACAGATATCCAACAATCCGAAAGGCCACGGAGCAGTATACCAGAGCAGTGCAAGCAGAGAGGAACAGGTAGGCCTAAATGGTTCCTTTATATCATTTTACGTGCGGAATAGGGCAAAAAAAAAAACCTAAAGGAAGGCTATGTCCTTTTTTATTTCTTTTCATATACATAGTGAACAAAAAAAAAAATATGGCAACATCATCAGCTTCAGTAGATAGAGTCATTGAAGCCAAAAACACCTACTTCATAGGGGGTGAAATATACGTACAAGTGACAGATTTTCAGGGACGTGCGTACGTACATTTACGGGAATTCATAACCCCAGGAGTAGGGATCCTGCCAGGACGCCGTGGGGTCTCGTTTACTGTCGCCGAATGGCGGGAATTTGTTAAGGATCACGGCATTTACAATCAAATCGTGAGCGAGCGCAACTTACAGCAGCAAATTATGACCGGCCGGAACTATGGAGCCGGCCTAAAAGTGATAGTGTCACAATCTGGCTCAGTCTATCAGGCTAAATTCATACTTGAAAAATACAGCAAAAAGTACGTTGTACTAAACTATCGCCAATTTGCAGGCTTGATAGGCTACGTCACTGATATCACTATGCTTTTGGACAAAAAACTGAAAGAGATAGAGCCCCCCACAGTTCAGATCGAATCCCCCACATCCCAAACCGAAATGTGGTTGGAGTGAAAAAAAAATAAGTAATGTCCCTTTTTTTTTCATTTTTGTCTCTCCCTCACAGTCTCATGGCGTACCAAACCATCCCATATTGCGATTGCTTCCCACTTACCGGGTTAAATTTCATACGAATAGTTCCGACGGTAAACGTAGTGAAAATAGCTATTGGAAAACACGGAGAAAATGACAGCGTGGTATTAGATCCAACAGAGTGGTTAGGGATAATAGCGCAACTCTACTGGCGTCAACCTAACTCGAGTATATCAGTTAAATCGGGGAACGTGTCGATCGAATCCGTGGCCGACAATGTGTTGATCCTTAAAAGTGCAGACAAATCCGTAGCATTAACTGAATTTGATATACTCAGCATGAAATACATGCTCCCTCATATATCGCAGGCAGTCGCTTGCTGGACGCAGAGAATATGCGAGTTGACACCTTCACCTGCGGTAACATTGCCAACAATGGTCATAAATGAACCGAAGCAAAAAAGAAAGAGTAACGTAGCGGTCGATGGAAGCGAGCCAGAGAAAAAAAAAGCAAACGACGTCCACAAAAGAAAAGTGATGTTAAAAAGACCGACGACCCGCTCCCTTCTTCTTCTTCCTCCCAGGCTACGCAGGAGCCGGAAGTTGTCGAACTACAGAAATGTTACATGTGTGAACAAGAAATCGCACATCCGAAATGCAGCAAAAACACAGAAGATACACGGCTCCCCTGTCAGGGATGTAAGTTCAATTCCCCGAGCCAAAGAGACCATGATTGCATAATGCACGCTTCGCTTTTTCGCAGCTCAATTTATTAAACTACTTCTCTGTTTTTTCCAATAGCTTATTCTAATCAAGTTGGGGGAGGCCCGACATTAAAATCATCCTGTCCCGAAAAGCTTCCCGAATATGATTGTCAGACTCGGGGAACCGAAACTTTTAAAAACGATAGATTCAGCATCGTTAAATGTATGGGGAAATACATAAAAAAATTTAGCACTAATACAAATGTCTACACGGTGACAATTCCCCCTATTGACGCCCAGTATTTGGTTAGAAACCGTTTAGACCCTATAGAATATATAGACCAACTTTTCACCGACATATTTGAGCGTGTCCTGGATGGGTTCCGACCCACCGACTATGTAGGTGTGTGTATTGGGGGGAGTGGGTTTGAAAATAGCTTGTTCCTTCCCTTACATCCCAGGGAATCTTTCAGCGTCGCTAACATTTTGGCTCTTATTTTGAAACTTAACCAAAGTGGTCGGGAAATAGATGTATTCAATAAGCTCGAGATTAAAGTAACTCATATCGAGATACCCAGAGGCGGCACTTTCCCGAAAAAGAAAATGTCACGCACAAATGTTATAGCATGACTATCAACAGGGGGAGCTAGGTCGGTCGTGTTCCCAAAAAACGGCTTAGATAAACTTTGTTTGGCTAGAGCGATAGTTTGTTGCAAAGCATTCGCTGATAAGGACATAAAATTATATAGACAAATTCGTAAATCGAACAATGTGCAAAAAAAGCTCGCTTTACAGCTGCACGCCGACGCCGGCCTCTGTGTTCGCCAAGATGGATGTTCTATTGTTGACTTGAAAGAATTTCAGGATTATTTGACAGAATACCAAATTGTGTTATTTCAAAAAAATGGAACGCAGTGCCAGGTTACCTTCGAGGGGCCTTCTAGCTCTAAGCGCATCTACCTTTTCTGCCACGCCAATCACTATTTCGGAATTTTAAAGCCGCGGTTTATTTTCTCATCCCGATTTTTCTGTCATTCCTGTCTGAGGCCGTATTCCCGACCTAAAAGCCACGCCTGCCAAAAGCATAAATGTCCCTCGTGTCATTCGCCTAAATATGTTTGCTTCCTGAAACGCTGGTTGCCATGTTCGGCATGTAACAGATTGTTCAGAAATACGGAATGTTTAGTCCGCCATTATAGCAAACAGCCACCCTTCAAAGACTCTACAGTCTGTAAATCGCTGTTTAAATGCAAGATTTGTTTTCTAACGTTTGAGGGTAATAGCAGGACACCGCATCACTGTTGCCAACGTTTTTGTAAAATATGCAAACAGTGGTGTCGGCTAGAGCACCGCTGCCACATTCAACCTTTACCACTCCTCAAAAAACGCGATTGCGTGCGGTTAGCTGTTTACGACCTCGAAACGACGCAAGTTGAGCGAGTAACTGACAGCGAGGACAGGGAGTTTTTTTTACACAGCGTGAATTTGGCGGTTATCGATATTGCATGCACTTACTGTTTTGGTAAACCTACATGTATTCGTTGTGGCGACAAACACAAAGTGTTTATGAACGGTGAAAGCACTCTAGACGATTTTTGTCATTGGTTGTTTGAGTCACATGCCAGGGATTCGAACCTCTCTCTCATTTCACATAATAACTCTGGATACGATTCTCTCTTCCTAATTAGATGGGCATTAGATAATGGAGTCAAACCTACCGACGTCATATATGCGGGAGGTAAAATAATAACCGCAAAAATAGAAGGCATAAAGTTGGTGGATTCTTTCAAGTTTATGTCAATGGCCTTATCCAAGCTACCCGCTAGTTTAGGGCTAGATGAAAATCTCATTAGTAAGGGGTATTATCCTCACCTGTTTAACCGACCAGAAAATTATGAGTACAGAGGTGTAGTACCTAATCTCGAAATGTACGATCCGGATAGCTTGAGTGTCGATGCGCGCCTCAAACTGATAGCTTGGCACGCCGAACAACGTGCCAAAAATGTAACTTTTGACTTTAAACAAGAACTGGTTAAGTATTGTTGCAACGATGTCAGCGTGCTTATGGCCTGCATTCTGAAATTCAGGCAGCTCATACAAGCCGTGTGTCCCAGGTTAGAACCATTCCACGACTGTTTGTCTATCAGTAACCTGGCCATGACTATATTTAGAGCTATCTATTTAAAACCAAATACCATAGCAGCCATTCCATCGGACGGCTATTTTCCCGACCGTAAATATTCGAGAGAGGGTTTAGTCTGGCTAGATTACGAGGCAGCAAAAAGAGGTATTTTTATTCAACATGCGGCTAACCTAGGTGAAAAAAAATTCATTGGCAATAAATACAGCGTTGACGGCTATTGTTTAAGCACTCACACTGTATTCGAATTTATGGCTTGCCACGTGCACGGGTGCTTATGTATATCAAACAGGCAACAAAGACTACCTTTTAGTCAGTTAACGGCTCAAGACGCTCACGACAAAGCGATAATTAGACGCAGGGCGCTAGAGGAAATAGTCGGCGTTAAATATGTGCAAATATGGTCTTGCCAATTCCACGAACAAATGAAACGCGACGAAAAATTGCGAGCGTTTGAAAAAGCCTACAAAAAAGTGCCTCCTGTGTTGAGACCCCGGTCCGCCTATCTAGGGGGTCGAGTGGAGACATATAGACATTTGCACGTGGCCGAAAAAGACGAAAAAATCTACGCGGGTGATATAAATTCTTTATATCCCTCTGTCATGCTTCAGGAACGATTTCCAGTAGGCCACCCTACAATAATAACAGAATTTGAAGGCAGTACCGATATTTCGGGATATTTTGGTTTAATACAAGCCCGAGTACTACCACCTCGTGGGCTTTACATTCCTACTTTACCTTATAAGTACGAAAATAAATTGTTTTTCCCGTTGTGCTGCGCATGCATCGGCCAACAGCCAGCGGACGGCAGGTGTAAACACTCGGACGAGCAACGCGCGTTTGAAGCCACGTTTGTATCACCGGAATTACAACAAGCTGTCAAAGACGGCTACGTAATATTGAAACTGTATGGCGTGTATCATTTCCCTCAAACTGTAAAATACGACCCTGGGAGGGGGGAGGGTGGGGGCTTGTTTACGGAATACGTGAAAACGTTCTATGCCATGAAATTAGAGTGCTCGGGCTTCCCGGAGGGTTGTATAACCGACTCTCAAAAACAGGCCTATGTGCAGCATGTACGTGATACTCAACATATCGAGCTAAACCTAGCCAATATTAAGGTTAATCCTGGCGGCCGCAGTACCGCAAAATTATTCCTTAATTCTATTTCAGGAAAAATAAGTCAGCGGGAAGATTTGTTGTCAACAAAGTTTATCAACAATGCGGCGGAATATTTCGCGTTTGTCACGGACGACAAAAATGTAATATCCAATATTGACTTTGAAAACGACGGCGAGATAGCGATCATTCGTTACAGGAACGATTTGAACTTGTCGGAAGGTAACGCGAACGTATCTGTAGTGATAAGTGCTCTAATCACATCTTATGGTCGACTACGATTGTTGCAATTGTTACGTGATCACGCCCCAGGTAATATTTTTTATTCTGACACAGATAGTACATTCTATAAAACAACCGGCCATCATGCGCCTCCCAACAATGACCCGAGGTTAGGTAGTCTCAATAACGATCTATCAGTGTACGGTAATAATGCTGAGATAACTCACTTTGTTAGCAACGGCGCTAAAAATTACTGCTTCGTAGTAAAAAGCGACAAAGGTACTAAACAAATTGTCAAAGTACGAGGCATAACCTTAAACTTCAGAAATAGCCAGATTTTAGACTTTGAGTCATTAGCTGGAATGGTAAAAAATATCAACGCAAACGAAACTGTCACAATTACTGAACCGCGAAAAATAATCCGTAAAAACCATCATTTACTGACCACGACCCAAAGCAAACTTTACAGAGTGGTAGCCAATAAACGGTGGATGGATAAAGCCACATATGTGACGTATCCATGGGGCTATTGATATAGGTTTGTTGAGGTCTTAGTTGTTGTTGTTGTTGGGCCCTGTCCTGTATGTAGCCCCAAATCAATCCTAGAAGCCCAGCCGCTAAGGCCGATACAAACCCGGACACCGCGAAAAGCTGCATCTTTTTTTT
>JAHWFP010080626.1:0-31729 GCA_023313725.1 Lithobius niger
TACTATAACATTTTGCATGAAAACGACGCGACTTCGAACAGAAACGTCCATTTTATTGCGTATTTCAACGTTATCAATTGATGATTTTTAAATGGATCAGCGTTATTCCAGTGCTTGATAATGGCGCTAACCTAGGTGTCGAAACAGCCCTTGTTACAGATATGCACGTGTTGGATTTATTTTTCGATATTTTTAAAGAGAGTGCTTGTTTTCAACTTGGAAAGTGAACATCAAAACGTGATTAAGACGCACGATCCCACAAAACTGGTAATCTGAAAACTGATCACTTTTCAGGGTCATCAACACGTACTACAAATACTGGCGTGGAGATCGAATCCCAGTTGTGACTGTGTAGGGAATGAAAAAAGGCCAATGCATAAATACCACACCGAAAATGGGGAACACAAAATTTAAAACAGAGCCTTCTTTAACGCACATGAAGCACACAGCTGAATTAACGCCACTAACGAAACAATTGAAAATTACTAAAAAAAATCGTCATCGATCCCTTCTATACAGCACTATCATCCCCACCGAAAAAAACTCAACTCTGAAGCCCCGCCTCACCGAAGTAATTTTTAAACGCGCGATGGATTTTCCAATACCTCAGCGTAACGTCGTCGTCATCAAAGTGCGGTGAGCACACCATAGGTGAGCATATATCCTTGTAATACTTCTTTCGTGACACTTTCAACCGTTTGCATTTAAGGCACTTTTTTCGTTAATCCACCGACTAAAGATGGCGGACCTTCAGTTTTCCATCGCTAGGATGCTTATGTTAAAGGGCAATTACAGCCATTTTGACATGCATGTTTGACTTTTGGATCACTTACACAATAACTAAACACAAGAATTGCGGTAAGAATACGTTACTTACGTCCGATATAACAATTTAATTACTGCATCACCAAAACACGACACGGAGATCGCCATTGTTTTGCTGGAACGCTCAGAAATTAATGCCGGCAGATGTCACTTTTCGATTTCGACTCGCAGCCGATTGAGATAGCTGTATTGACTGTGAGGAGCTCAAGCGTCTGACGGCCTTAGCTCAAGAGTCTGACGGCCTCAGACGCTTGAGCTCCTCACAGTCAATACAGCTATCTCAATCGGCTGCAAGTCGAAATCGAAGAGATCCGGCTGTCGGTATTAATTTCTGCGCGCTTAACGTGTCGCGTTTTGGTGATGCAGTAATTAAATTGTTATATCGGACGTGCGTAACGTATTCTTACCGCAATTCTTGTGTTTAGTTATTGTGTAAAATTGATCCAAAAGTCAAACATGAATGTCAAAATGGATGTAATTGCCCTTTAACGTAATTAACAAATTGTGGAGATTATCGTCACACAGAGAGTCGCTGCAAGCTAAGAGAAGGAATAAGTCACTCGAAGAGGCGCATTTTCGGCCGGTATTTATGTGAGTCGGTGGACTAACGAAAAAAGTGCCTTAAATGCATTCATGAGCCACACACGGTTGAAATTGTCACGAAAGAATATAATGAGAACATATGCTCATCTATAATAGTACGCCCGCCATCACTTTTTTGTTATGCTTGTGCTGCCGAAAGTGTTACTAAGCAATACTCGGTTAAATACTGGCCGATAAATACGTCTATTCGAGTGATGTCACATCCTTTTAGCTTAGTGACGTCGCTAAGTGTGACATCAATCTCCACCATTTGTTAATTACATTTACGCAATAATCATAATGAAGGTAAACTGAAAGTCCGCCATCTTCATTTGGTGAATTAAGCGCTGCTGCTTCGTAAGGGAAGTCACACTGAGGAATCGGAAAATTAAGACGCGCTTGCCATTACGAATAACTTTCACAAGTTATGACGACATTACTGAACTTTTCGGTGGGTTATCAAAGTGCTCGTCGCATGAAGAGAATCTCGACCCTTTGTGCATCTGGGTTGCTCGCTAGGTGGCTTTAAAGGGCAATTACATCCATTTTGACATGCATATTTGACTTTTGGATCACTTGCACAATAACTAAACACTAGAATTGCGGTAAGAATTCAATCACATAACAATTTAATTACTGCACCACCAAAACACGACACGGAGGCCGCCATTGTTTTGCTGGAACGCGCAGAAATTAATGCCGACAGACGGATCTCTTCGATTTCGACTCGCAGCTGATTGAGATAGCTGTATTGACTGTGAGAAGCTCAAGCGTCTGACGGCCTTAGCTGGCCGCTACACTGCCGGCCAGCAAAGGCCGTCAGACGGTTGAGCTCCTCACAGTCAATACAGCTGTCTCATTCGGCTGCGAGTCGAAATCGAAAAGTGACATCTGTCGGCATTAATTTCTTAGCGTTCCAGGAAAACAATGGCGAGATCCGTGGCATGTTTTGGTGATGCAGTAATTAAATTGTTATATCGGACGTAAGTAACGTATTCTTAACTCAATTCTTGTGTTTAATTATTGTGTAAGTGATCCAAAAGTCAAACATGCATGTCAAAATGGATGTAATTGTCCTTTAACTCCGTTGCTAAACTTTTGTTATTTTTTGTTGTTTTTTTTTACGTTTCGTGCATGTTATGCTATATACTTTAAACGACTCGTTCGATCGAAAACTCCTTGCCGCAATTTCTGATCGAACTGATGAATTGTATATTAACCAAAAAAAAAAAAAACCCTGGTTTTACATATTCCTCTAAACGCCTGTAGATGACTCCACTAAGTTTTCCAACGATTTTAACTACTACCTTTACGCAGCAACAATACCAAATAAATACGTTTCTGAATCACGAAAGAAATTTTCTAGTTCACCCAAGGAATTGGCATCATATTTTGTTGTTGTTTTTGCTATTTTCTGGAAGTAGCTTCGAAAACGATGACGAACTCTTTAAACATTTCTATTGCAACTTACTGCTATCTAGCGGCAACACGTGGGTTACGAATTACCTTAACTGAATCTTAGCTCGATTCTGAATTCTTGTTGGAGAAATAACTTTTGTTGTGCAGCTGCTATTAATGGCGATGCTATACGACATTGATATGGATAGTGCCAACGACGTTGAAAGTTGCGTTAAAGACAACATCTCAAACTCAATAACTTCAACGCCTTTTTTTTTTGCTTTTCGTGGAATTTTCAGCATCTGCAAATGTTGTAGATTATATTCTTGCTATACACCAATGAGATAAACAAATCCTGTTATACATATAGGCTATAAAAAAAAATCCGTTGTTAATGAATTATTGGCCCGGTTACTACACAAAAAAACAGTCACAGAAAGAATGATGCACGGTGTCTTAATTGGCTAAATACTTACGAACCAATAAATTTGACCTACCCCCTGTGTCAACCGTTCATTGTTTGACATTGTAGACGTAATTTACCTGCGCTTTCTCCTAGTGGCGTCGCAAGAGGAGCCGTGGGGGGGGATTGAGGCTTAATGGCGCGTCGACAACGTGGTCATTAGCGCCAACCTCAGTCACAGTGCAGCCATGGTGCACGTGCTCCCACTTCCCCCGGCGTATTTTCGGAAGCAAACTGATTCTCCGAAATTCGACTGAGGGACGTTTAATACCATAACGGAGTTGAAAAATACCCGCTTTTCCTTGGTTTATTTTCATTCTAACTTAAAGCGCACTCATTTCCATCCCTCCAATACACACAAAAAAAAAAAAAAAAAAAACGCGCGCTTTCGTTTGGAAAATATCCCGATCGAACCCCAATGCTACCTTCTTGCCGACTGGGTAGACTTCTTCGGCAGCATTTACGCCATGCAGCGAAGCCTCTAGTTAGATTTAGCATTGAAACATGCTCTCGGAGTTGAAAGGAGAGCTGAGTTTGTAGCGTTGTTTGCGTGTCGTCCATACGTCCTGCCTTACATTTCGGCCCATCGGATTTTTCAACACTCCAGCATCCTTTGTGATTAGGGTTAGTGGCGCATTGGGCCTTCATAGCTGCCACCACTCATTGTTGGTTAAAAACAATTACGGACTGAAGTAAGGTACCGGATTTAAGTCCCCCCCCCCCCTCCCTCCCCTTCCCCTCATGGATTTCAATCATGGTGCAATCAACAAAAAAGATCACAAGGTGTAAAGACCACTGTTAACCACAATTGTTTTTCTACGTGTTATCACCGGGCAGGACGTGTCATCATTTTTTTTTTTTACTAATCAGCAATAACTAACACCGATTTTCGTGCTGATGTCGACTAAAAATCAAATGTGTGCGGCTACGATGTTAACAACTCGGCCTTTGGTTTCGAATGCCTGGGTTCGATTCCCCACTCAGGCAGTCTGACATACAAGTCCAAAAGGCAACGTAAATAGGTTTGCATCTGTATTTGGTTAACAACTGTTATCAGAATCATGGCTTTCCAATTTTCTACCAAATTTTAATTCACATCATTCTTTCTGCAACTAGGGATTTACTGTGTAGTGCAGGTAACAATAATGCATGAAACTACAGGTTATTTTTTTTTATAAACTGGAGAGCAAGTGTTAGCTTCGCTAGTAAACTTGCACAGTTGTTGTGGCCATGGAGTAATAAATGTGCGTAAATTGAAGACATGGAATTACGAAGTTTAGGCATATCTCAGCACGGATCTTCTTGTTTATTTGTTTAATGGGTTAGTTAATTATGGATTAAACAAATAAATAAAACGAAAAACCGTCGAATGCCGGCAATTTTCCAATAAACCTTATTTTTTTTTCCAGCATAGTACTGTACACAGTCGTGCACACTACTTTGCTAGAAGGCGGGATACGATGTGTGCTGGAGTTAAATACACCGTGCTTTTTATTTTATTTTCAGCATGCAATTTGAATTAAAGGTTGTTGCTTGCGTTAAAGTTTCATTTTTCAAAACTAAGTCCAAAACTAAGTTTAAAGAGAATTGAGATATTTTTAGGCATTATTAAATCCATTCAATTTCTTCTTCATACTATTGTGTACACTTACTACAAAATGGCCACAGCTGGGAACATATAAATGCAAGAATGCATTATGGATAAGTAGAAAGTATAACTAAATTTAGCGCTACTTTTATTTAGTACATTCTTGTAGAATGCTATTTAATCCATCTAAGCATTATAGGCAAAAATATCAAATAATAACTGCTGATATCTCTTTAACACAGTCAAAATGCATATTAGCTCATAATACAGTACACTCTGAAGATGCTGTGGTGTACTGACGTCCACGTGACACTGGGGCACTGCGTATTAATATAGACTGAGGTCTGCAAAGGTGATGGTCAACTTGTGCATACAGTTTCCACACAAATTACACACCGGCAGAACACATTTTTGTGTCAAAATAGACAAAAAATATTTGTAAAATTGACAAAAATCTGTTTTGCTATGTAATAGTAGTCGTTATCGGGTTGTAAGCATCGTACTTTTTGTCAGAAGTTTTTTTTTTGCCGCAGGACGGAGTAAACCGGAGAACCCGGAGGAAACCCTCGTTCAATGGGCAGTAACAACCGGAGAAAACCAGTGCATATTCAGTTCCCTCCACCGGGATTGAACCCGGATCGATAGAACCAGAGACGTACAAGACGCCTATCGAATCTGACGCCCCAATGCTCGCGGCTATTGGGCAATTTTTGCGGATGTAGTATATAAGCAGTTTACTGGAGTAAAATGTGTACATTTGACACAAATTATGCAGTCGTCCAACGCACAGTTTGTACTGTCAGCGCTGTACCTTCAGCGTCTTTAGAGTGTAACCATGTAAGAGCTTTCTTATGAAGTTGTTGGTACGTTACTAGGACCCTCCACTGTGGGATGAGCTGTAAGGTCAATCGCCTTTTAAAGCCAAAACCATGTGATCAGCAAAAACGTGTTAAACCAGTAGGTTGACAAACACATAAATCATAAATAAAGAAACTTTAAATAAAAATTGAAAATGAAAACTAAATGGAAATTAGGTTACATGATATTTTTCAAATGCTTTTTCATTCGCAAGGGTTTCCAACTTTTGATATTAAAAGGTACATCTTAACGCCTTTTTTTTTAACGTCTAAATCAGCAATCGGTTGCGTAGTAATAAAAGTAAAAAATAAAAGATGATCTCTCATTGGCGTGAACTATTAACACCGAGTGGTTAATTTCTAATTAGTGCTACAATGGTTTGGCACGTTTTTTTTCTTTGGTGTTCTTTTTTTTTTTTTATTTGCTGTATCACTAGGGTATTGGCACAGCAGAACGGGGCTACGGTGGCTGACGAGGATGGCACAGTATATTCTCTTAGAAAACCGGGCACCTCATCACATATAGCCACATGAAAATAAAAAAAATAAAAAAGATTTTTTTTTAGAAAAGTGGTCACAGAATAAAACAATTTGATTAAACTACAAATCAAAGCCTTATGAATAGGCTTAACATTGTGAGTAATTGTTGAGTTTTCTATGACTTAATATTCAGAATAGTAAAAAAAAAAAAAAATATGTGAATCACGATAATCAGGACTGACACTTATCACAATATGTAGACAAACTAAAAATGTGAACGACTTGAGTATGAATAGGGGCAGGGAGACAGGCAAATGAAGGAAAATATAATAATAATCGTTTAAAGTAATGTTGCTATAAATATAAAGTAAATGGACATACCGTACTTAAGCTACTACTTCAAATTATAAAGGGTCAGTATTGTTGGCCAAATTAATGATAAAGTTTCTAACAAATTAGGATTACATTTCCGTGATGGACGAAGGAGTTGTGTTATGAAACATAACGAACGTCAAATGTACGAGCAGTGTTAGAAAAGGTATTTTCGATGGTACAATAGCTAATCTTCATAGCACTAGCAGATAACGAAAATTAAAACAATATAATTTTGGCAAGCTTGGTAAAATTTAAAACTGCAATAAGTCAAAACAAAATAATTGCTCTAAGACTGAAGCCAAATCGTTTATTTATTTATTTTAATTTATTTTATATTTTTATATAACTAAGGATTACATTATGCAGTGAAAATGTATTTGGTACGTAGCCACTAATTCGTCGTAACAGACTAAGGAATATTTATATTCTCTCAAACAGGAGCAAAGAAATGCACAGCAATTATTGCATTATTCGGTTTTTAAAAATCTATTTATGGTTCCACGTAGGTTTATAAAATCTTATTTTATCACCCGTTTTGAGGCAGCAAAATGAAATATCAGATTTGCTCACTAGATGGCTGCACAGCACACGTACACTTGGACCACGACGGATTCAGTTTCGATTGCTGACACGCGCCTGAAATTGCCACTAGATGGCAAGATCTGTCCGACGAATAACGCTACTTTCAGTTTCGTTTCACCGATCAATTTTGTTTTCAGTTTTCCCGATAGATGGCGACAGCATGCATCGCTTCGCGAACCTATAAATGCAAATAACCATTCAGAGATGGCGCTGTGCGTCCAGGTTTACCGAGGTGCCCTGGCTAGTTTCTCGAAGTCGTTTTATAGAAAATTGAAGGGTCATTTAAAAAATATTACGCGTAAAAAAATATGAAAAAATAGCACTCGCCAACGAGAGAATCATCTTAAAAGAGTTACTTTTTTATGTTAAATTGTAAAAGTTTCTTTTCTTTTTACCTCTGGTTTTCAAAAACGTGTTGCACCTAAGTTCAATTACTATGCACATTTTTTTTTTTCATTAAACAATTATTGAATGATTTAGTCGAGGCTCTTACGGAAAAATCTTAACACAAAAACAAACATAAACGATACACTTTCAGCAACAGTTCCAAATGCGGTGACATTACGAAAACACGAAGCAGACAGAGCCCGGATGGCTTGGTAAAAGGAAGTTGATGAGCCACTCAACGAAGCAGGAAGGGGATAAATAATAATAATCCGCTAATATCCTTGCAATATTGACTTAGGTAAAAAGCACAGTATTATATAGAATTGGCTACGAAATTAAAAGCAAGCTTAATCGTGTCATAGTTTAAATTTGAAACACTGATAAAATAATTTATTAAAAAAAAAAAAGACGATAAATTAAAATCGTAATAACCAAATCATCCACATTCCACTTCTATTGAACGAATTCAGCGTACAGACACAAAACAGACGCAAAATAACAAAACTGAGGTAAAAAAAAACTTCGCATCAAAACAAAAGGAAAGCAGTACAATAAAACAACATAAATCGCATTCAGGTTATGTTGGGTTTCAATTTCAACCCTTTAAAACGATTCTAAATTCTGTGATTATACTGTAAAAAAATCATGTAAAAATCTCCTGTATCATGCAGTCAATTAGTGAAGATTTATTTGAGGAATAATAAATAGGAAATAGATTAGTGCAAATATAGTGAATATGAGTAAAAAAAATATTAGGAAAAATATTAAATAATTGAAAAAGTTAGAAAATTCCTATTATATGGAAATTATTTATTAAAGAAAATATAATTCATATTTAAAACGTGCAGATAACTGTATTAAAAAAGAAATGTAAACTCCGTTGTATAATTCCACTCATTGGCTTCAGTCTTACAGGAATGAATATATGGACGATTGGTGAACTGCTCCTTGCAAACATCATTAGAAGCGCAAATATAGTAGATAATATAAGAATGGAGATACTATATGAAAACTAAATTTCATTATGGCCTTCAGTAATCTTTTCTGAAATGTAAAGGGGCATTAGTTTTTCAGGATTTTGATTTAAAACGTGGATTTTATGATTAAATGTTAATACAAAACAAATGTATGCCAGTTTGCTCACGACTGTATCAAGTCACCCCCTTTAAGAACCAGGTAGGTTTAAAGTTTTACTACTAATAAATGTGTAGGTAACATACCGTCGTATTTGGTGTAGTTAGCCCAACTTAAATAAGATTTTAGCTAGCTATTTCTTTAGATCCAATTTTGATCCAAAATTCGTGACGTATTTGCAACTAATAGTGATTTTCTTTGTCACATATTTCTAATAAAACGTGAACGTTATTGCCACTATGGAAAAGGTATACACCACTTGCATACCCTTACCCTCGTATTCCTTTTGTAACATTATCTATATAGGGGATATACATTGATAGAGATTGGTATACACTTCATAGTAAGCATACGTAAATGTGTTCTTGGATATACTTGTGGCCAGAAGTACACATTTAGGTATACTTACGTAGTCTATCAAGTGTATTGCCATGACTTCCATCGGAAGCATTGGCTACATAGGTTAACTGACTGTGTCTAACTAGTATACCCAGTATAAGCTGGGGTACACGTCTTATTCTATGATGACATACTGCGAGTATTAATTATTTCCATGTAGAGTATTACGTCACTACTACTCTATCTGCAATAAGACTGCAATTACAATTTAGTATTAGAATTTCCTATCACATCATACTTTAATACGTGTTGATGTAACAATCACTCGAAACTAGAACAGAACGTAACGTAGAAAATTAATCGTGCTCACAGACAAAACGTAAAATATAAAAACGTGTTTTAGTTAATTAAAAGTTTTAATTAGTCACACCTTCATTAAAAGGTTTTACTAATTGTCAGCCACGGTATTCCGAAATTAAGTTATCAGAAACCTTGCTTGCAAAAAAAAATCCTATACCATTATCACAAATCCACAATTATGTTGGCCATGGAACCAACCACGGTACAATGTTCCTACATTTTAAAATAATGTTTTGATTGTTTTTATTTTATATTTCTCTTTATTTTGATTACATATATAGTGTTAGTAGTTGTGGAAGATACCATAATTGTAAGCAATCATCGGTCCATTTCACAGGAAGGATGTCTAGTTTCTTAGAGATGACTTTCAAACTTAGCTATTTTAGTCATTGATTTCCATAACGTAGGAGCTTAGTTCATAACAAATTGCCTAGTTCTCTCCTTTTTTCTTTATGGAAATTGAGAAGCCTTGTGTAAACGTAGAACGTGTGCAAACTCAACATAAATCCATATTTGTATTAACATTTGAATGAAGGGTCGATTTTTTTCTGGGTAAATTACAATTCAATAGGGCTACATTGTAGTACTGAGATGTTAGAAGGTACTTTTTGGGCAGTGGGCCAACTTGGGAGGACTATGTACAGAAGCTCATGCACACGCAGGTCTTCCACGTAACGTCTAGAGTGAACAGCATGGGATAACATGAAACACCACACTGACGAGGTAGGCTTGTTGGTGGAGAGACGTGAGTTAATCCTGGAAGGAAGGGTAGGATACCTGTTATACATGAGCACGTCGGGTTTCCAGATTTTTGCGGGCGGGATTCGCAGATCTTTAACTCCTCCGAAATCGGACACGTTCCAACGAAGATTCACGTCTATCCATTCCTGTTGATTAATAATAGATACGTGATGGATACACGAATGTTATGAGGCACGTGATATTACACAGGTCACAAATTATGAGCATGTTATGGTATTAATTTCATCTAAAATGTGAATATAAGACATCTTTTTCGTATGAGGCAAACAGTTTTAGGTGCAAAGATAACTGTGTTGTCCATGATTCGAAGAACAACAGAGTGTGCCATTTAACAAGGTTAAACACCTATTGTTTCCCATTCAAGTATACATGGTCCTAAAAATTATTTAAAAACAAGCTGTTTACCTACAAAAAAGTTCCATTTGGCTGGCTGTAACTGAATTCGGTGAAATGAAATGAATAGAATAGAATATAGGGTGTCGGCCAATAACCGTGAAGATTTTTCAAGGCTCAAATGGCAGATGTTAGGTGGAAGGAACCACCATCATGTCACTTGTTTTTTCCCACAGGAGGGAGAAAACCGGAGTACCCGGAGGAAACTCCGAACCGGAGAAAAACCCGTACATATACACTTCCCTTCACGAGGATCGAACCCGGGTACTCTCGGGAAGCCAGAGATGTGCAGCCGAGACCAAGTCGTCTATCGAATCTGACACCCCCGTGCTTGCGGCAAACCAAGCGCCCATAAAGTTCGAAAGATGTGCTTTCGACCTAAAAAGCGACGAGTTAAAATTAAATCCAAAAAAGTCTTCTATTTAATGTATTGTGCGCGCAGTGTAACTTGAGTCCTGCAGGTATTTTATGAGCGGCTATAGCTTCATGGAGGGACGGCTTTAATCGACGGCCACCATTGTTTTTGTAACCATCTAGGATATCAACAAGGTGCTCTGCTATCGAAAACATACAATCGATTATCTGTATTCGTACTGGGGCGATCTCAAGATAGGCTGCGGACACTATAGAAGTGTAAATAGAAAGCGGCTAGAAGACGATATTTAATGAACTCCAATTACTGGCTAAATAATATTTACCAGATAGCGCATAATTTGGAATGAAGATAATAATATCCCTGGCCTAGCTTTTGATGCTGGTGGTACATTGCGTATATGCTGGGTATCAACGTTGATTATATTTGCATTTCCTTGTTAATTATTTGTGCACAAGTGATCATGCTAACACATATGGCTTACAAGTCTGCTGAAAATTTCGTTAGGCCTGTAAGTCGTATAGGCATTCACTAATTGTTTGCCTGGCATGGATGATAGCACAAAAGCAAGGCTAACATTGGTACTTACTTGACACATCGTAAAAACATATCGAGGAAAGGACATGCAATGTAAAGACCTACGTTACTTTTAGCCTAGTTACAACTTAACTGTAAGGTTAAGTGCCTCAAATTATATATCATTGTATAACAGCACACACACAAACATTGTTTACATTGTTATGCAATGGCATTGTGCTGATTGCTGAAAAATGACATAACATATAAGAGAGCATATGTACACAAGAATAAAGCCATTAAGTTACACGCTGATTTTTAATTAATCTTCTTCAACCTGAGAGGAGAAAAGTTACTCTAAGGATTTCTTGCCACTAAGAGGCTAAACACCACTGAACCCCACGTGTGAAAAAAAAAAAACTTGCAGTAACAAAAAGCCAGTAAATAAACTAGCCTAACGAACTTGCGCTAACTAATCTGGTACACGTTATACACGGTATACCCAAAAATTGTTTTGCACACATACATGAAAAAGATGTCTTATTAACAATCACAGGCGAGGAATCGAAGCAGGCACACAGGAGACAGTTAACAGTTAGAGACAAGCAGTGCCCATAGAAATTCCACACAGAGTAAATGCAAAGCACCAGCCAATTTACGTCCATGACAGTGAAGAAGGAGAGAGGCATAATATCGGAAGAGAAGGGCATTACGAAAGGAGACAAGTAACCGTCATCCGATGTTCGCACTTTTAGACTAACACTTTCTTTATTCTACTCTTCAGTATGTAAATCTTCGTACCCATGTGTTTCAGATGTATTTCTACACTGTGTTGGAAGAATATGCAAGGGTCTGTCCTAATGTTGTATACAAAACTGCCAGACCTTTGCACACTTATATTGTGCTAATTTGACATGCCCTGTATTTGAAAAACAATTCATAAATTTTAGGAACGAATAATAGGAACTCCTGCATCTGGGGCACTGTGGTAATTTTCCGACAATTTTGATTCGAAGGCATGTATGAGTCCTTTTCAGTGTTGCTGGAACAATAAAACAACTTTATTATATGCTAAAACTATACAATAAGTAAAAACCTCTAATATAAGTCCAACTTCTTACTTTGGGAAAAGACAGCATAGTTATCTAGACATTAATCGCCCTAAAGCATCTTGCGGTACACACGCTCTCTGGAACACCTCCTTGGTAACAATTCTGTGTTTTCTGGAGGTCAGGTCAGACATTGGGTGGATTTCAGAGTTGATTTTTTAAAGCTTACTGTGTTGTTTTATGGCGTAATTATATCGTTTTATTGTTCTGGCAATTCTTACGAAGACCTCACGCATGTTTCTGAGCCAAAATGTTCTAGAAAAATATCAAAGTCCAGTGCCGCCAGTGGGGTAATGGAGGAGTTGGAGTCCGTTATTCATGTCTGTCTAGTCCAATCCTGTCCTACCCAAATCTTGGTTAACTAATTCTGTTCCTTGGCCATGTACATGTGCATTTATCGAGCTGTTTGTTCAGAAGAACGAGAATATATTGCATGTTCCACAATGTTTTAAAACCTAACCTTGAATCATACCTGTCTAATTGTAGTAGGATGGCATTAAAAAAATTAACAAAACAGTTTTGTGGTGTGGAAACTGCAAGAGCTACTTTGCTTTCACAAAGTGGGCCTTCCAACAGTTTTTTTTTCAATTTGTAATCGTCTCCGTGTCGATTTTTCTTTAGAGCAATAGAGTAATAATGTTTGAATTGATGCACGCAGCGATTCAAAACAAATTGTATGCTTTACCCTAGAATTTATTAATACAAAATAATTAGTCAAATTGAAAACTAAAATATAACTAAATAATACTGAAGTGACGGAGCACTATTTTGAGATAGTTTACAATTGCCTGTTATCAACTCCTACGAGCATTAGGGACCAGTGATTATTTATCGCTGGGAAGGGGCGGAGGAAATTGGGGGGTCGTGAAGTTTTTGGACCCTCTCGAGGGGGGGGGGGTCATGCATTTTTCACGTCCCATCAAGAGGGGAGGGTGAAAAGCATACTGACCAACTGGAAGAAAAAGTCATTTTTGGACCTCAAAAAAGGTGCTTTCGGCAGTCAACATTTCTAAAAAGGTCTCAGGTTCTGGCAGGCAAGCCCCAAAGACCCGACCTCCCCATGATATGAGTGTTTACAAGATTTTTTTTATCTATTAGTCCCATTACTTCAAATATAGTTTTTACGAAGAACTTTGTAGAAAAGCCTTGGCACCTGGTTTCTTGGCTTCTTCTGTCTTTCAGGTGCTGACTATGTTACGGATATGGACATACAAGCAAACAGTGTGTTCATCACACTTATTGCATGAATCTTGACAAGAGATGGGTGTAAGGAACATTATATAGAACATTTATAACCTAACGTGTCGTCTCGTTAAAAACGAGGCAAGTTTCCTTACAACTAATAGTAACTGTCGGCGTGGAGAGCTGCTTACTTAATTTGGCTACAGCACTAATCTTGGCTACAGGAATCATCTGCAGACAGTCTCAAGAGGCATACGAAAACCGCCTTTTTTGGGGGCGGGAGTCTCATTATATTTCTACCTTGAGTGGGGGGGGGGGGGGCGGCCCCCCCCTCCCCCCCCCCCCCCCCGGCCCCCGAAGGGGGGGTCATCGAAAATTTGGTGGTCACATTTTCATTTCCTCCGGCCCACCCTGGCCATAAATAATGACCGGTACCTTAACGAGATGGAAAATTCATACGTTAAAGAAAAAGGGAGTTCTACTAGACTCACTTGCACGACATTTTAGTAAAAATGGTCAACTCTTCGGCCCACTTAAGGGAGAATTTACGAGGCAAAGAGTGCATCATCTGCTGTGGAAGTACACAAGCATAGCACAGAAAAATTTCCCTAAAGGTCCAAACATTTCGTCATTTTTATTTATGTTTTGTTCGCCTAGGACTAGTAGCACTCTCTTCGTTAGCTGACCATGTCACAGCTGATACTGTTGTTTTAAAATTTAACAGGCATAAACGTGTATTCTAGTTTGGCAGCATGTGCCACTGTGATGTATTTTGCCAGAGCGCTAGCATTCAATAACATAGAAGAAGTAGCATTTCTTTCTGACATGTGTCTCTTGAATCTGATCATAAGCATCCTTGATGAATTATGACTCTCAGTGTGCAGTACTTACATACATTACGAATAATATTCAGTGAATTTTTATATTTCCCATTACAGCAAAGAGATGAAGTTGGGGACACGATGACAATATTGTTTCTTCTGCTTTGAGAGCAATTTAGTTGGTGTGTTTAATTCTTCGTTTCATGATCTCTGCTTTTGGTTGCCTACATACTAAAAAAAAGATTTTCTACCACAATTTTGTCACATAATTTTCCTGATAATGGCGTACAAATAGAGGAATCAATGAAAGATTTTACTGAACTATTTACTCTAAAGTTGTTCCACTTCCTTAACCGTACTAAGTGCACTAAGTAATATTTTACAAACTCAACTTTTCTTAAAAGAGTGCACTACTGTTTTCGCAAAAGGGATGTATAAGAAGTTCCCATGCTAACACGATTGTCACTGTAACAGTTTGAGCATACGCAGTTCTTTATAAGTAATTTGGTACACGTAAGTTTGCAAAAACTTCTCAATGTATGAGTAATTTATCTAGTTTGCACTTTAGTATTAATACAGACGTACTTTAGAAAATACAAACTTGTTTTAACAAATTTATTCAAGTAGTTTTAAAATGAAAAGAATACATATTGTGTGGATAGGAGGAAGGGCCAAAAAAAATCACTCACACACACTCACACTCTGTTTGGCGCCATGAAGGGGGGTAATACAAATGTGTTAAAACTCTCTTCAGTAATCCAACATGACGACTCAAGAATGCCGGTAACACCTCCGGAAAACCATTTCTCTGCACCTCCCTTAAAAATGTGGATTCAAATTGCAGTACTTTTTCTTATGTCATCGATTAAAATTTAGGGCTAAGAGTGTAATAAAGGATAAGGATTGTGGACCGACTCCATAAAAGTTAGCATTCAATACACAAAAATAAGTTATGCCCTGACATGGGTGCTATTTCAGATAAATGGCTGGTGTGGGTTGATAGGCATTTAGCCTCTCTCATTTTGTATGCCTGATGACAGCTCCCGTGTGCAGGCATAAATACAGTGTACTTGTTTTTGTGTAGTGAATGCAAACTTTATGGAGTCGACCCATAATCCTCATATTTTTCAAGTTTCTAGGCATTCAAACGACCACCCCTTTAAGAGTGTAGTACTGATACTGTACTGTTTATAAAGTGCTGGGAGTATGTGCGGTCAGTACAGGAAGCTTTAGATTTTTTTTATGTGTTATGGAACCTAACATGCAAAAATATTAAGCAGTAGTAAATATGCAACAATAGAAAAATGTATTGAATAAAGCTATGTATAATACACTACTTTTTCAGCTACAACACGACTTTCTTCGCATTCATTACGGAAAGGTATCATCCCACACTCTTAGTCAACTACTGTACTATAATTGTTCAACTGCTACGCTTATAAAATTATGAGCATTTCATCAGTAATTTCCAAGCTTCATTCAATAACAGTTGTATTATTAGATTGCTGGTATTGCATTTGTCCCGTATTTTAGAAGTTATATTTCATTTGTATCAATAGGGGAAACAATAAGTACATTCTCCTAATGACTGTGACTCGCTTTTATTTAACTCCTTGAAGGGTTTAACAGACTATTTGTAATCAGCCAGCACAAGGCAGTGGATTTTTTTGTGGACAATTTCCTACCTACAAAGAATTCAGGTTTATGCTTGCCTTAAATCTTGCTTGTGCCCACAGAATCTGTTGAACAATGGTTCGTATAATCCACCCTATGTTAACAAGTTCAAGTCTAATGGCGTACGAGTTAGTTAAAATGATAATCAATTTTTAAGAGCCGTAAAAATAATTATGAACAATCCTCCTTCTTTCATGGGTAACATGCCTCTTTCGTTCTATAACTGACCTTGGACAGCTGTAGCCTGCAATATCCCAACGTAAACAATTTTAAACTATCATAACACAAATTGTTGCATGGTTTAGGATGCGTGTGTGTGCTACCAACTTAACAATGTCAAAACGATTCACAATTTATGTTAATATAGTTAGGTAATTTGAAAAGTGAAAATTGGCTGATGTTTTGTAAATCATGCAATATATGACATAGTAAACAAGGCTTTAATAAACGTCTCCGGAATTAAGAACAATAATAGGATATCGTTATGTTTTTTGAGTAAATACCATGATGGGTAGCACTGCCCGATATTCGTTTTCCCTATGATTATTTTTGATATACTGTAGAGCTGTAAAACAAGATACCACTATTTTTGCACTAGTGATGTAAATAGTGTTGTAAGCTGTATGGCCAGCAAGGGCTGACTTAATGGCACTGAAAGTGTAAGACAAAACGAAGATTTTTTAAAAACATTTTATTATAAGGATGTTTTTTGTACTGTTCTCAAACTGCATTTCAACCCAGTAAACGTGTGATGTTATATTGCAGACGAACCAAACATGGTCACAAAATAAGGTCAACGTGAAGTTCAAAATGGGGAGAGGAGGGGAGGGGGTTGTTATTTTGGCCGAATCTTTATTGTCTCAAAAGGTAGTATCACTTTTAAGAGACCATTGTGTATTTAATTGTAAGGAACAAAGAATTCCCTGTTTCATCGCAATTTCACTTGAAAGTTTACAGTCTTAACTAATTATTCTTGGCTCCGTCTAATTTAGGTCATTACAGCTCTTGTTTAATTCTATCATTATCTGTAATGAACAACTGACTAATTCAATGGTGTCAGAAAATGAAGTAGGAATTTCTAGTCCTACTGCAAAAGTTCATTCTAAATCAATTATAACCATTGAAGCGAGCAGTGCTTGATTATAATCAATTTTGCGAATGATTGTTTTAGTGAAAAATACGTGCTGCACCAAGTATAATCAAACACTGCTCGCTTGTTTGATTATAACTGGTGTAGAACCTATTTTGCAGTCAAAACAATTATTTTGCATGACATTTTCTTTCAGCCACGAATTTGTCAGTTTGCAGAAGTATGGGTAGTTAGACTACAAAGAAATGTGTAAGTAACAATTAACCTAACATTGTGATTATGATGAACAAATTAATTTAAACACAATTTAATTGCAACAGTGCGTTGGTGTGAAGGGGAAGGGGTTAAGGCTAGGTCATTAGCACCATCTTCAGTCACGGTGTAGTGGGGGGGGGGTGGATTGAGGCTTAATGGCACGTCGACAACTTGGTCATTAGCGCCAACGGTGTAGTGGGCCGGATTGCAGGAGGCCACACATTACATAGATGTTAAGCAAACCCTAATTATAGATGTTATGATACAACTGTACCTCCTTCAAAAATTAAAAAACCCTGGGCATGAGACAGATTCATCACCCAATTGATTCGCCAAATCACACGGAAGATGGAAACGACAATGAACACCGTCAAGATAGTGACATTCTACAAGCGTATGAAGGACCATAAGTGGCCTTCGACACCTATGACATTCTGAAGGGAAATCCCCCTAAAGGAAAGAATGTGTTATGTTGGTATCACCAATAAGTAAAGGAGCCAACACCACCTTTTCTAGTTGACTGTGGCGACAAGCAGAGCGCCAAGCTTGGAAAGTGCTTATTAGCCCACAAATTATTGGAGTCGTGTTTGTCCCACAAGGCTTGCCAAGCAGCATGCAAACTCAGACGCAGTATTGGAAAGGCGCCCGAGGGAACAAAGATGAGATCCCTTTCAAGAAAACCAGAAATGGTACCTTTTGCTTGTACATCATTGTGATCTTTCCCAACTATCCCACAATGCCCCAGGGTCTAGCAGAAAATCTGCAGGTCAGGCAAGTGAATGACTAAAGCTTGGATTCGCTGCATCAAGGGGTTCCGAGGCATGAATGATGCCAATCATTCCAGGGCACTCATGGAACAGTAAAGCTGATAGAATGCATGCTCCGGAGGTCAAGGATCCATTCAACAGCCAGAGTTCCTGAAGCACCCTCAAAAACATGAAATAGCCTCATGGTAGGTGATTGAAAACAGGCGCTCCCTCATGCACGCAAGCAAATGCCAAGCCAACTTCTGACTTCGACCCATCAGTGAAAAACTGCCAATATCCTGATCCACCTACATAACGGATCTGCCAGAGATCCTGAGGTTGGCGCTTATGACCTAGCTGATCTAGTTGGCACTTATGACCTAGTTCTATTCCACCAGCAAGGTACTTGCTGGTGGAGCAAAAGTTTTAGGGAGGACTGCGAGACATAATGTGAAAATATAACTTGGGACACATCAAAGGGCCACTGGCATCACCTGGAACCTCAAGATGTATGGCATTTCAAAGGGGGGAATTGAGGCTTAATGGCACGTCGACAGCTAGGTCATTTCAAAGGCCATCTCCCTACAGGATTGGTGGTGCCCATCATGGAAATCACACTTAACCACCTCTCTGCCAACTCGCAAATTTCATCCAAAAAGAATGGGCGAAGCAGGACAGGATTGCACTCCATGCAGTCGCATAATATACTGAATAGCTAGCAGCTTCAGGCCAATTGCCATTGGTGGTTCCCAGGCTTCAGCCAAGAGGCTGACCATCAGAGATGTCCGAAAGTCACCAAACACTGGCTACAGTGGTGCACAGGGCCTAAAGTCTGGAGGGTAGAGTCATTAGCCAAACCATAAATTATACAGGCACATTCAAAGGCTTGGTAGAGGCATAGCATAGCACTCTCTGCACCCCCCATGAAGTGCTCAACAAAACTCGTAAGATTTAAGTACTCAGAAACCCTTTTTTTAATTGGTAAAAGAAGCCTCCTGACCGGCAACTTCTTTTTAAGTTGGTACAAGTGTGAAAGTCAAGACAATCTCAGAATCGAACACCGGACCCAGGAAACGTGCCTACGGGACCAATGGAATTTGCAGCTGTCGGAAGTGTAGGTAAGGATCCGGGTGCAGTGTCCGTTGATTGCAAAAGAGGAGAGATAGTTTTGTTCGGAGAAAACTGGAAACCATTTCTGACTGCCCAATGCCGCACTTTGTTCATTGCCATCTGCAGCTGCCACTCGCAGGTCTGCGTAAAAGCTCCATTATAGTGAAGCCCAAATAATGATTGGGCACCAGCAGCGGCTTGCTAGGAATGGGGTTGATCTCACCGGAAAAAAGAATAACTCTGAGAATACATCCCTGAAGCACACCATTCTCTAAATAACAAAGGCAAGAAAAAGTTAGCTTGACACATACGCAAAAAGAACGGCCTGAGAGGAAAGTCAAAAGGAACAGAGGCATACATCCCTTGACATAGTTGTAGACATCATGAAGAACCCCGTATGGCCAAGTTGTAAGCCTTCTCCAAGTCAAAGCAGACTTGAACCAGATGTTGACACAGTGATTGAAGGGCAATCACATGACCAAAACCAACCCGAGCCTAACCTTAAGCTAAAATAATCCAACCTAACATGACCACTTGGGATGTGGATATGCGGGTAATAACCCCCGTGACTCCAGCATCCAGAACAACCTCTAACTAACCATCCGTTACATAAATTTACAGACACAGCTTGTCAGAGAGACTGCGGAGGAGTAGGAGAAGTTCTGTCTTTTCCAGGTTTTACAAATGTGATTACCACAGCCATCTTCCATCCAGCTGAAATAGCATCGTGAAATAGCGTGGTTGAACGTCGCATACAAGACCTGCTGGGAGGCCAGAGACAGATGCTTCATCAGCTAATAATGTACATCGTCAGGCCCAGGTGTGAGTCGTATGACCTGGCAAAATATGAAACGAATTCCTGCCTGCTGAATGGTAGTTTATAGTCCTCCAGATCATTTGAATGAAAATCAATAAAATGGACCTCCAAGAGAACCAGGATCATAACGTTATCACGCTAGACTTGCGCAAATGCAGAAGCAAGACAATAAGCCTTATATGGTACAGAATAGATCTCTTGGTCACCAACCTTAGCTGTGGGAGTGGGGAAGACGCATTCCTCCACGAGATTTAGCTTACCTTCCTCCATACAGGCTATGATGGTGTAGAGTATATGATCGACGAAAGATGTGCTGACCATAAAGCACTCCTAGCATCACGGATGAAATGCCTAGCACAGACATGGCAGCATCTAAAGGCCACACATTTTTAAGTAGTTGGGCTGACCTTATAGGAAGTGGCAAGCAGAGCTGGCCTGTTAACCCAAATGGCCTACGAACCCAAATGGCCTGCCCGCAAGCTGACATCCACAAAAGAACTGGGACCAGGCTTAGTGGACATGTGCGGGATCATAGCGTGAGCTACCAGCACGACTACGTCAGCAAAGTCCTCCACGTCCTGATGAAAGACAGCAGTGTTAGTAACGGCAGACCAGTCAGCCTGCTTAAGCGCCCTTTGGGCAGGTATCGAGGTTACAGGCCACCTTGCATTGTAGTCAATGCACTGGGGAGGCTATCGCTTCCATGCAGATCTGAGGTGACATCCAAGGTGACGTTAACTGGAAGAGCAAGCAAATAAAAGCTTAAGTCCACTGCTGAACAATTACCCGTCGATAGGTTACAGCAAGTCACAGCTCCATCGTTCATGATGCAAATGGACCTCCTCTGCATCCACTCGTCAATGATGCACCCCTTGTTGTCAGTATTGGGTTCCCTGACTGGATGTGGTGGCTGTTAAAGTCTCCCAGCAGGAAAGGGATTGAGGCTTACTGGCACGTCCACAGCTAGGACATTAGTGCCAACCTAAGTCACAGTAAAGTGGTCTGGGCTACCGCATTACAGAGATATTACATACACCCAAATCTAGATCTTATCATACATTTGTACCTCCTGCAAAAATTCCACCAGCAAGATGAAGGGACAGAAAGCTGGTTGACCAGGTCTTCCAGGTCTCCTACCTAAAAGATCTCAAATGGCAGTAAATAAAGCGAACAGATCGTTATAGGCCTATCCGTTTGCAAAGAAACTCAAACTGTTACCGTCCAAAGCCGAGTGCACAGAAGCACATTCGCATGGCTGAGAGTGGTGAATCAGCAGTGTGACCCTGCCAAAGCACAGAGTTTTCTTTCAGATGTAGACAGAGTACCCCGCAACAACAGCATTGTCTGATGCCTTAAAGAAAGTCTCTTGTAGGCAGCAACACACTGGTCACCAATGCGACAAAAGATACACAGCTCTACAGCGTAGGGTCGACAATTCTGGCAATTCCATTTAACGATGGCATGAGCAGTCAAGGGTATGGGCTGCAGAGTCGAGTCTTTCCCTTCATCCTCCTTCGAGCCCAATCGAAAGTGTCTGACTCCTCATCAAAATCCAAAGATGGGGTGAGTTCCAGGATGAAATTGTCATGGGAAGCAGGTGATAGCCCCAGAGAAAGGGAGTGGAAAATCCCTCCCTACTCCAAGGACTAAAAGATACTGAGATATACTGTCTTTCATCTTTTTGGCAGGATTCAGTGGTCTCCTCAGCCTTATGTTGCTGCCACGACTGTTTTGCTGTATGTTCCAGGGGTAGCTCTTACACAGGCAGTGGCCACACTTCACTGGCAGTAAACTTCGTTGGAGCCTTCTTTGGTGCACTGTTTGTGGGTGTAGGCGTAACAGGTGCAGCAGTAGTAGTTGTGGAACCATAGAAGGTTGGGCAGACATCAATGGTAAGGTAGCTACCGGATCCAATGGATCCAAAAGGTTCCACAATGATGCTGCTGAGTTAGTGTAGTGAGTAGCATGCCTACCGTCCTCATCAAAGACTGGAGTTCCGTGCACAAGTCTGCCAAACCAGCAAACTCATGTACCAGGGCACATGTTGGCACAGTGATAACATGTATAAAAGACAAGTGCTGAAAGGTTGGTCTTCTACCGAGCCAATGAGTAGGAACATCGTTCGTTCACTTTTATCTCCTGCACCTGTGCTTCTCAACTTACATAATGTCAATCTCGTGATGAGGACACAATCAGAATATTCATGGACTCAGCAAACTCAGGTTGGCCTTCACTTATACAAGCTACTAGTATGGCTAAAGCGTTAACAGCAGTAACACTCATACTATTCGGGACATACAACCTGGCCTTTAACCACAGTAATATTCCGTGGTGCAACCGGCGTATCAAAGGTTTATAAAAGCGTTACTTGGCTGGAGACCATTTTCATCTTTCCTCATCCACCACCTCACAGCTATAATACCTTGTGATTTTAGTTCCCCCAAAACGACCTCATTGGTTGGACCCCTCAAAGCAGTCGTGACTTCCTTGCTACTGTTCAAGTTACAATGAGGTTCAACACACACTGGACATGGAAGGTTTCAGTTCATGAACCTTCAATAGCCTCCTCGCCTGAGCATCCGTTGCCACCTTCTCAAGGTACCCTTTAGCACGAAACCAAGAAATATCCATTGGTTCCGACCCATAGCTTCCTTGAGCACTGCAAACGAACCGAGTTGACATCTCAGTCATAGCCTGTCACCACCAAGAACTTCAGTACTTGATCCAGACTGTTACGAATTTTTGTTTACTGGGTACTTGGCCCAACCATCTCACTTTCTGGCTTCTTACACTTGTAGGGCAAAAGGGGAAAGGGCGAAAGGGAAAATGGAGGAAAGGGGAAAGGGGGATAGGGAAAATGGAGGAAAGGGGAAAGGGGGAAACGGGGAAAGAGGAAAACATGAAACACCACGCGTTGCACTAAGGAATTGCAGGGCTGAAAAGAGCATAGCCAGGACCCGTTTGTATGATTTCGTGGATTTACATCAAAGTTATTGGATTAGATCACAGATTTGCATAATAAAGGCATATTGTTTTAGCTCTACAAGACAATAGACATAGAAGTGCAAATTATTTTTATATGCTACCTGCCAGTAACACGGTGGATGTTACTACATCGAATGGTTATAGTAAGGCTAATAGTGCAGTTTTGCTGCACTGTCAGAAAAATGATAGTTTTCCAAGAAAACAACAGTTATACGATGAAGTATAACAGCTTAAAAAGAAAGATAGCTGTCTGTGACTTGGTCTCAGTTCTGTTTAGTCACCAATGTTTTAAATGTACGATGAAACATGTGAGAAAAGCAAAACTATCTCCTACGCATACATACAAAGTTGTTGTGCTTTTTTTTAGACGCACAGTAACACAATCGTGGAATGTAAAATGAAATATTCATGTATGGGTAGCCTAATGTAATTAATGATAACAATCAAGAAATATTTCACTTAATAACAAGGGAAGCAATGTTGCAAATAATTTATTAAGTTTACAAAAACTATTACTGTTCATTCGGAGACGTTTATTGTGCTACGGCAATATCTTCAAATGTGTGTTTGTTGTAGGAACTGTGATTTTTCATTGTAAAAGAAAATTGCAATTAGTAAATTGCACTCTTTCAACTTTTCATATATATAAATCTCAGACAAAAGCCAAAACGCAATGAGTACAAAAACGTGTATATAAACTACAAGGGAAAATGGACAATAAATTAAAATAAACACAGACAAACCACACTCACGTACGTAGTTATCTCCATTTCATTCATAATTTGGCATTTTTTTTAAAAGAAGTATTAAGGATTGTTAGAATATTTTCTCTCGGTCTTTGAATGCATATAAACGTTCTGCACAAACAATATTTATTTATTTTTAACATTTTAGTCTTTGAACATGGTTGATGATAACAAAGTAGTTGCTGTTGAGTTGGTCACACAACGAGAATCAATGGGAATTTAAATTCGAAGTTTTAAATTTCTTTGGTACACTTTTTTGATGAGTTCGTAAGAAAAATTATTAAAACATGTACACTAAAGCATTTTTATTATGGTTGCAATTTGACCCTGGATTGAAACTCCTTTTTCGTTCAATAACCTTTTTTTTTCCAACTTATTGTTTTTCTCGTTACATTTAGTACAACTAGCTTAATTAAAGCATAAAGTACTTTAAACCAGTTTTGCTCTTGATAAAGAAAAAAAAACTGCTTGTTGTAAAGGTTTTTAAAATATTGTCCATGTTATTAGTTTTCTATATGCTACTGCGTTCGTGATATTAAATCCTTTTTTTTGGGAAGTGTTTGTTGTCTGTATTAGTAGGGAAGAAATAGTTTTAATGTCAATCTGTGTTTTCCCACGTACAATGCCATCCATCACAACTTCATTGCTCTTGAGGCAATGATTATACATTAATAATAATTGTGTTATAATAATTCTTCAATAACATCTGTTTTCAATTTTTTTTTAAAACTAAAAAGTCTTTTTAAAACACCACAAAGATAAGTAAGACTGTAAGGAAAAGGTTAAGCAACATGCAAATCAAGCTTAGAAAAGGAAAAGAAACTGAGAATGAATTCATGGGTTGTGCATTACAACTAGAACAAAGCAAGCTCCTTTATTAAGTGCAAGCATTAAGACTAGTATACTTGTGTGATAATAAATATTCTGTAGACAAATCTTATTACAATATTCTTACATGGCATAACTAAAAAATCTTTTCAAGCAAAGTTAAAACGCTCGAATATGATTTGAACACTACCAAACAATATTTTCATTTAGTAAAATTCTGCATTTTTCTTTTTCTTTTTTTTTTTTTTTGGTTTTAACACTGCATTTTCTAGCTGCAAAATCTGGGTAGAAAAGTTGGTCATGCAAAGTTAAAACATGCATTCAATTGTAACAGTAATAGGTTTAAATACAGCGGTAAATTTGGAATCATTGTATAGTAGTGAGGATAAACGAAGTTGAAATTACAGTTAACGATTTTTTTCCGAGACAGTTTTTATGGAAGTTTAGGCTTAATGCAAGACGTTTTATTAAAATTTTTTTTTGCTCTAACCATTAGATTTTTTTGGGGGTTAGTTTTAAAGCCTTAAGAAACCTGACTAAAAGTCATTTTTTTTTCGTTTTAAAATCTTTGTGGTTTTTAAAGTTCGAATTCTTTCCCTAAAACTTTTAGGTTTATGGCAGTTTAGTTTTAGCATTCTGAATATATATATTTTTTGTTACTCGAAATTTAGGATAGATACCTTATTCAACTTGTTTTATCCTCAAGTTGTTTAGGGTTTAGTGTTTAAAACTTACCAATTTTAACCAAATATTTGAGATTAGTAGTTGATTCTTTTCATCCTAGAAAAAAACAGGATTCAAGTAGTAGTGTTAATGGAAAAGGTTTTGATAGGACGTTTCACTCACACTTACGGGGTCGGGAGGGCACAGGACCAACAACTAGGACTTACCAGATTTAACCACACGTTTGTGGTTATAATTTGATTCTTTTCATCCTAAGAAAGAAAGAAAGGTGGCATATATATATAAAAGAAGGCACTGTTTCTTCATTCTCTCGTTAAAAAAAAACACCAATGTCCGAAGAGCAATCGCCAGGGGGCAGAGGCCTCGACGTCTTCGTTGCTGACCAGCAGAGCAAGCCGAGCGAAAAATGACGTTTCAATCGAGAACAACTTGAGCGGAAGAAAGGGATGGAAAGTCTCTGTGGCTTGCAGACTGGACTGAAAAGCACCACATCAGTCGGTACCCATGCCAACATCAAGGCAGCACATTACAAAACCCGGAACGGAAAGCCACGTACCGAAAACGGGAAACTGGTTCTTTGAGTAGAAGCCCAACCTCCGACCAGAAACGTTTCACGTTTTCAATTTAAAAACCTCACACCAAAGACGACGGTGACATGTGGTTGGAGGGAAGACTTGAATAACCCTGCTTTAAACTCAACGAAATTCATTTCTATTAAATAAACTCCAAATCCCATCTGGGCTGAACAATGAGTTTTTTTTTCGGGACGACAATCATGATTTTTTTCAAGCACGATAAACAAATCGGCAAAATCTACAATGATCTAATGATACTCGCCTGCACTTTAAACACAAAAAACAATCTTACATAAAAAGACATCAGAGAAAACAGAACTATGAAGCCTTGCCTAAATGAAACGAAATCTGATGATTGATTTGATGAGCTCTTTGTTTGCCAAACGGTTTCTAAAAGCCTTTTCGGTAAGTGACGTATCGCCAGATATAATTTAAACCTACGTAAACTTACAACTTCCGGCACTATCTAAGAATCGCGTGAGCAATGCTTTCAGAAATTTCGGAACTGGTAGAATGGCAAAGATGTGGCAACGATTTGAATAGTATGAATATAAACGACCACGAGCACGAGCATGGAATTCCAAATAAAAATCACCAGAGCTTCAAGTGTTTAGAGTGCACACAAAAAAAAAATCAACGTGAATGAAGACATACCGTAGAAATTTCGAAAATAACAGAATGGCATAGACGTATAGCAACGATTCGAAGAGAATGAATACTGTCGAGCATGAGTTTGGAACTTCAAACAAAAATCCCAAAGAGTTTCAAGTATTTAGTAGCCTGTGGAAAAAAAAAAATCAATGTGAATGAAAACATACCATTGAAATTTCGGAAATAGTAGAATGGCAAAGACGTAGCAACAGTTTGAAGAGCATGAATATTGACAGGCATAAGCATGAGCGTGGAACTCCAAACAAAAATCACCTGAGAGGTTCTCGTATTTAGTAGACCACAGAAAAAAGAAATGTGAATGAAGGCATACCATACGAACCTATTTTACCAGTCCTGCTAATGTTCAGTGAGGAACCAACTGCAAATTGGAGATAAAAGAAAGGTAATGTGGAAAGGTAAGAACATATTTCATGACAAAATATGTTATTTTTAGAAAATTTGACTATTCATTCATGCCGGGAAGGGAGATGACACTGGCAAGAAGCCATGAGGATGTCTTACAGTTAACTCGCAACAAAGTTCCTTCTCCTGGACATTGCACAACGTCTCGTAACAGCAATAGATTAGTAATGTGTAATCAAGTTCACTTTAAAGCAACATCCAGCCTGCCGTATAACCTTCCGCTTGCCTCACAACACCCACGCGACGATCACATCCGCGTATTTACCACAGCTAAGGTCAACTGAGATGGTAGCTTCGTTCCTCGCAGTGAAAAACTTAGCAACCACCAGTTGGCATTGCGCCTAATAGTCCAGCTAGCGTGAACCCATTGATTGTGTCATCAAAAACCGGAATGATTCTTGTATTTTAAAATCACAATTTATAATTTTCTAAACTAGTGACTTATAAGTTTGCTTCGGCGATCTATTGGAATACTTAATTTTAATTTTTACTGCATTAGCCTTCTAGATTTTTGATCTCATTAGTAATTACTAGCAAACGATTAAAATTAATACTGCGCACACACAGATAAAACTTCAAGGTCATTGTAGGCGCGCGATGCATCATATATGTTCGGGACGAACGTAAATAAAGTTAGTAATATTCAACAGAAAATCTCCTAGACGCCAAATTTTAAAACGGATTCTTAGCAAGGGAAAGACTAACGGTAAGCAAATAGACCTTTGGGGTCGTAGTTGATGTGGAGGATCGAGAAAAATGGCGCTGGGAGGTATATCCCTTTAATTTATTTATTTACTATAAACAAATACATACCTATTAACTACTGAGTGCCTCATGCAAAAGCGAATATTTCTATGATCCCTAAATGTTGTGATACCGGGGATGGGACTAATATGTCCAGTGGCCAGTCCAGACAGTACCAAGTCAGGATTTTGAATAATCACAACTGAAATGTGCTTTTATATTCACATTTAGCTGCTACCCACTACAGAATGGTTTGACATGTAAGATGCAACTCTCAGTGTATTGCATGCAACACCTCAAAACTACAGTATAAGTCTTAACTACAGTGAAACTACTGTTTCAAAACTACAGTGAAAGTCTTAAGATGGTTCTAAACTGTCCCATGAAATGTTCACCAACATACATATACATTTCTCAAGACACATTTTTACAACAATTTCAATGATTTGTGTTGATCCCAAGCAAATGATGGCATCGGTTTAGACGTCTATTTTTTCAAACCGCTGAATGCCAAATAAAAAGATGACAATGACACACATTTTAGTCTTCTGCACAACCGTACCGGCTGAGAAGACTGTTGCAACAACTTTGTACGTGACTTTTTTCAACTTCGCAACAGTACCAGATGGAGAGGACTACGGTTTACAAAGGTAGATTCAGTGTCAAAAGTTAGTTAAATAACATGGGAAAATTAATACGTTACTTCCTGTAAGCTAATAGACTTCTTCGACGTACCTAAATTAAATAATAACATTTCATCGTCTAATTAAAATCCTAAGGATAAAACGCAGCCAAAAAGTTAAAAGGATTTTAGCTTCGTTTAAAATAGTCTTGTCCCATTGTTGCATGGATGGCTAGGCTTACCATCGAACCAAATTCTCCGTTAGGCCTATCAGCTACGTACGAAATTAAAACTGCGGGTTAAAAAATTAGGCCTACAAATTTAAATTAGGCCTAAAATCATGTTACCAAGTGGCAACGTCAAGTTGCTACGAGTTGCTGTTGGCTTCATTAACAGCGTCTCTCCCGTCACTTCCCTACTACCACTGATCTATATAGCTTATGTTGCGCGTTACATTGTAACACTGTGACTGTGTGCCCGGAGGCGCACCGTGTCGCAGAAATGAATAGGCTTAGTATACAATCCAAATCCCCGTTATCTGCTACGTACGAAATTAAAGCTGCAGGTAAAAATTAGGCCTAAAAGCTGAGAATTACGCCTAAAATGTAAGATAATCTTAAAAGCTAACACATATTTAACCGGCATATCTGATGGGTACTGCTTTTAAACTATATACTAGAGATATCTGTCGCAATGCGTGATAGAGGTGTGCGCCTCATCATTGGTAGTGGCGGAACTGTACAGAAGACCGGTTGCGACTAGGTAGTCGCAGTAGCCGCTTGTTTCAACTGAATATTTAGCCTAACTAATGGAAGGCTATATATTTACGACCCATTATTTAGGCTAAATATTCACAATTAAAAAATGTGGCTCAGTGTTGTCTTTTCAGTGCTTTTCGCCCTTTTTTTTCCCAATTGTGCCATCATTTTTTGGGAAGTGTGCAGACTCATATGGAAGGAGAATTTGTTGTACTTTTTTTTTGTTAATATCACAGTTTTGGCCATAGGTGACTACAGTATAACAGGGTTCAGACAATTTTTAAATTCTCAATTTCCCTGATATTTCCAGGTTTTTCAGGTGCATCCAATGCAAGTTCCAGGTGGTTACAAGACGTTTAGTTAGGGAAACGGGCAGTACCTATTTGTACGCAAATAATCCAACATCCCAGAAAGTAGTTTACGTGCTAGTCTAGACGGGACTAAAACGCATTTCCATCACAGATATTGGTACTAGCCTACAATTTGGTTCATTGAAGTTATATCTAAAATACTTGAAAATATTAAAGCTGAAAATTAAAATATCTGTTATAATCCTAGGATTTTGTTTCTGATCTGCTAATTCAATGGGACTTACAGATAGACACAATCTTTTCCCTGTTTTTCAAAGAAATTCTGGTTTTCCCTGAAATTTCCCTGAGATCTTGGCTGTATTTTCATTTTCCCTGAAATTTCCAGGTTCTCCCGGTTTTGTCTGAACTCTGTATAAAACAACAATGTATTTGCATTTTTGGAACATGTCTTCTTCCACTGTTTTGATTTGTTCAATGATGACGCAAACTTCCTTTGTTCATTCTAACACCAAACTTTTAAAAGGCATGGTTTCGTATTGCATGGTAAGTAGATCAACGGATTCTCATCAGCAGAAGCAAAAGAAATAAATATGGGTGCCCAAAAAAATGAAATATTTAAATAACAATAAAGTGCAATTGCCCTTCTGCATATGACTTTTCTGGTAAAAGTTGTAAACCTGAAGTGTAAACAATGACCAGGTTTTCCCTTTCCACATATGCTATTTTAAAGTAGTGAATGTATATACAGTCGCGCGTAAAAGTAGTAACACGTAAACGTTCCCAGAAAATTTTGCGTTGACACGTCAAGATAATATGACCAATATGGAACGTGTGCTGTAGTCGTTTTTGATTTACAGCCGTGACCACTTTAACAACATTTTTCTAGCAAAAAATTGATTTTATGAAACTATTAAGGTCAAGAGGGGTATCGTAAAGGTCCTATTACGTAATACGGGAAAGCTTAACAGGCTGCGCAGGGCCACTGCATTTTTATAACGTAACTTTATGGCCATTGGAAGGGCGAGAAAATCTTTAAAAGACGCAATCTTTTATTTTCTTTGCTTTGTTGCTTAGGGCCATAAATAAGAATTTATGTTAGGTTTAAGTTTCGGAATATCATCTAGAAGTCGGGCCTAACAGAAGGTTGCGTACTTATTAAATTTTTACAGCAACTTAAAAACTCCACTACTGCTTTCCGAGATTTGAAATGAATTCCTTACAAGAAGCGCCATTGTAGTAATGGTTTCTATATGTCCGTGCTTCTCTGGACGAGACAGACAGAACAAATGGAAGGATCGAGATTATATGTGGGTTGTGAATAATCTGGCTCACGATGGGAGAAAAAAAAATTCGACCATACGTTTTTTTTTATGTTAATTCCCAGGTGTTACGTAAATTTCAACCAATAAGTGCATTCAAGTTCGACCACCTGGTACAGAAGTTGATTTGTAAGCCAGTCTCTGGTGTTCCAATGTATTTTGATGGGCAGTAAACCTCGCACAGCGGGGGTACACCAGAATATGCGGAGGTAATTTACGTTGATAATTGTGATTACGAACCAAAATGTCTGGTGTTTAAAGGCGGGTTAACCACCAAACGAAAATCTGCAGCATGTAGTATCCTTATATACCACACGCCATGGCTTTTTGCTGTGACGTGCATATCACGTGACTGGGTTAGTCCAATTAGACGGCCAAACGGCCGATGTTCTCGTTCCTCATTGGCTAACTCATGGTGACGTCACGGCAAACAGCCATTGCGCATGGTTTAGTGCAGGCCAGCTCTCTCTAGTGCTTGCTCGCAGCAATCAAAGGAATGCACAAAGAAATATCGTTTAACACAACAAACAAGCCACCTGCCTCTTTAAAAATTCAGTCAAAATTTGGTACGTCCTCGTGCACCTGAAAGTAAACTGTAAAGATTAACGATATTATTGCCACTAGATGGCGCCACGGAAGAATGTAAAGAAAATACTGTGGCCCATCTAGTGACAGTAATATCGCTCACGTTTACAGTTTGCTCCCAGGTGCACGAGGACGTACCAAATTTTTACTCATTACTTAAGGAGGCAAGTGCTTCTTTGTTGTGTTAAAAGGTATTGTTCTGTGCGTACCTTTGCTTGCTGTGAGGCTTTATCGGTTAACACTTTACCTTATGAGTTATTCTTTATGAAGAGGTAATCTG